>JACCIY010000951.1:0-66962 GCA_025506505.1 Flaveria sonorensis | reverse complement strand
AGTTGTACCATGGATAGTTATACCATATGCATAAAAATATGTACATAAATATTGGTAATTAGAATATATACTAGTATTAAGCCTCACGCATTGCAGGGGGCGTAAAACCGTATCAAGTAGCCCAATGCCACTCCACCGTTAGTGACCATCAACACAAAAAAAAAACACGTATTAAAAAAATAAAAAATAGAAGAATAAAACTGAAAGAAAAGTATAGACATAAAAACGTTAAACCACGCAAGCGAATGTATAAAAAGAAATAAAAATAAAAACCGAACGAAAAGTAAACGTAAAAACAGGTGAATCGCTGTTGCGAACAAAAAGTAAAACATATAAAACAATAAGTAAGCAATCTAGGACCAATGTGTTGCAATGGGGTCGTTAAAAGGGGACAAAATAAGCGTAAAAATGTTGAATCATACACGCACACTGTGTCATGTTAACTCGCAAATTTAGAACAAAAAATATAAAAAGAAAAATTTATTAAAATATGTAGAAGTATAGGGTTTAAATAAAAAAGTTAAGATTAAAAAAGACAAAAAGATTTATACAACCCGCTAAACATATGATATAACACTCTCAAATACAAACCACTTAATAAACATGAGGTGTTACACCTTGCGAATATGTTGAAATATATTTAGTGGGTATAATTGCGAAAATTGCATAAATGATCTATGCAGTTTAACTAGATTGCACGTTTGGTCTTCAAAATTTGAAAATTGCAAAGTCAATCCAAACTTTTATGTAGTAATTGCAATTTTGATCCCCAAATTTAAAAATTGCAAAGCTAGTCTAAACTTTAATGTGTGCGTTACACTTTTGGTTCCTAAAATTAAATTTAAACAGTTAGCCAAAACTTTATAAAACGCATAATAAATGACCAAAATTTAATATCAGGATCAAATTTTTAAAATTTAAACACCAAACATGCAATCTGATTAAACTATAAAAATTATTTATGAAATTTTCTCTATTTAATTACATTGAATGAAAAAAATGCAAATAGTTATGTGAACACTAGAAAAAACAGATGCAGATGCAAGGCATATGTTTCTCGATATGTTTCCCGAACTTGTAACAGTCACTGAGAAAGGCCAAATGTTTACGACCTCTGCTAGACTACGATTAGCCATCTGTAAATGCATGTTAAATATTATTTATGCAAACATAAAATAGAAATATAAAAAATAAATTCACCACGTGGTTAAGTAATAACACATACCTTTTATCCTAAGCTTCTAAATGTTAATAGTATTGCAGGGTAATTTGCTACCATAACTATTTTGATATTCTAGCTTTTTCCCTATTTAACGGTTAAATCCATTTAATATATTTATATAAAGATTTAAACCATCGACCTACAAGTAAAGAACACTTATTACACATCCGAATACCATTGGATCAAATGCCACTTAGTATTTTGATAATCTAGCTAAGAATTAGTCGTTGCATTTAACTTTAGAATGTGCAAATCATGACCCACAGATAGAAAAATGGTTATAATATGTATTGACTTGATAATAAATTAATATGATTATTTAAAGATTAGGTTAAAACTCATGTATTACACGAATTAAATAAATAAATATTAAATTAAATAGTAAGTAATTATTAAGATTCAGGAATCTAAAATAGTATTTTCATTCTAATAAAAGTACTCATGAGTAAGTTAAATACTTCAACAGTAATATTAAAATGGAAAACAGATAATTAATTCAATTTAACATTATTTTCCAAAATTATATTTAATAACTAGTTTTAGCAAACCCGTGTATTACACGTTTTGAATAAATAAAGATTAAATCGAATGAATATTTATTAATTATAAAATGATATTTTAAGATAAAATATGATAATAGAATGAAAATTTATTTCAAAACACAACATTTAAAAAAATATCATTGTTAAAAACTTTCTTAGAGTAACTTTTAGTTTTAATTACTTTTTAATTTTACTTATTTTTTTTATAAAAAATTTTACTTTTAAAAAAAGCAATTTAAAATATTTTATATTTTAAAAAGTTTAGTGTTTTAAAAAAATATTATTTTATAAAAATTTAATTCATTAAAATAACATTAATAAAAGATATCTTTCTTAAATTATTAAAAAATTAAATAATATTATTAATAATTAATATGATTATTTAATATAAGAAAAAAGCGGGAAATTTTAATTTGATGAAAATAATTATGGTGTTGTCATGTGTCATTTTAAGTTACTATTTACTTAGAGCATTCACACCAGGATCTCTATCTCCGGCTCTATAATTTTATTAAAAATCACATTTATCTCTAAATTTAATTAATTTTCTAAAAGTCTCTCACATCCCATTCTTTATCGCTATCTCTATATTTTTTTTATCATTTATTTCTTTATCTTTCATTTACAATCTTAACTACTAACTATTTTGTCTTATTATCCTTTTTTCCAATCTAACTTTTTAATAAACTATCATACAATTTTGACTATCAAACTTTAAATAAACCATAGAATTTAAGTATGTCCATATTTAACGAGAATAAGAGCATCGCTCATGAGTTTAGAACCCACAACACCAAAAAAATAGTTGAGTATTTTTTCATGTAACCGACAGAAACACAAAAGTATTAGGTTAGCATCAAGTAAACTAAAACATTCAAAGATGATTATCTCAGGCATGATTGCGTCTCCTCATGATTTTCCTCTGAAGCTCCTCGAAATATATTCGCTGCATTTCTGGCATGACACTCACATCCATCATCATAATTCGTTGATCTGATTCAATTTTTGCAAGCTCCATTTTCTCAGCCTCTAACCTCAGTCTTTCGTTCTCTTACTGTAACTTTTTTTCCTCTTTCTCCTTATCATACTCCATCTTCTCGGCTTTAAGACGATAAAAACTCTTCTCTTGAGCTCGTGACTCTTCTAAAGAGTACACTTCATCTTTCTAAGTTAGATGATTTCCTCGGTTTGCCTACCTTGAGCCTTTCGTTTTCTTTTTTCGGCTTTCCTATCTATTGGTCGGTCCAATTTGCCAACTTCATTCTCAATCGCATTACCCGTCTCAAGATTAAAAATTGAATCATCTATAGGCATAGAACATCGAGTTGGACACTTTGGACCATTCTTGGCACGCGAAATCCACTTTGGTTGGTCCTTTAGTAGGTGCCAACAATGCTCGAATTGAAGTTGCCACCCTTCTAGTGAATGATACATCATCTTTGCCTTCTCAAACTTGTATTAAAACACATAAAATACATGTTAGAAAATATAAGTGTCGGACAATCATGAAACAAAAATAAAACACCCTCGAAACAAGCAAAAGGAGAGTATGAAATTTCTACCTTATCGTGCTCGGTATGCCACTTTGATTTAACCCTTCAACTTGGGCTACTTTCGAACAAAATTTATTTGTGGCTTTTTGAATAAATGACCATTGTAGCGTTAAGGACTTTATTGTCCGCTCAACTGTGGTTTCTTTATGTTGTTCAAAGTACTGAAAAATCCTTTCCCAAAGTTGGGAGTGTTTATATCCGTTCCTTGAACGGCATCAAGGCTACAGTTTAGCCAGGCAAAGACAAGTAATTTGTCCTCTTCAAGGCTGAAGTTCACACCCCTCATTGATCTCTTAACTTCAATCAGATTGTTATAGGGCAAAGGTGGAGACTTGTCAAAGCTCACTTGAGGATCTTGGCTAAGAAAGTTTGTGAAATACATACTTTGATCTTGTGAATTCATATTTTGTGAATCCATTGTGTAAAGGCTATAAACATAAACAAATAATAGACAACAGATTAGTTGGTTTGATATTAAGACTTCACATTAAGTTGATATATATGACTGCAAATTAAAATTGAAATAACAAGCACATGTGTACGAACATAAGCATTTATGATTGAATTTTAAAAGTTGGAACTTTTAACCTAAACATAAACAAATAATAGACAACAGATTAGTTGGTTTGATATTAAGACTTCACATTAAGTTGATATATATGACAACAAATTAAAATTGAAATAACAATCACATGTGTACGAACAGAAGCATTTTATGATTGAATTTTAAAAGTTGGAACTTTTAACCTTCAAGCTCAAGTTATAAACAAAAAGATGAAGCTTTCCTATACTAGCTTTACATAGCACTATAGTAGTTTACACTTTCAAGTGGTTTAAACAGGTATCATCCCTAACAATAAACTTGAACAAATGCTTAGAATTTTGAAACCAAATCACATATAAAACAACATTAAAATGGCAGATCTAGGGCTTCAAATAAATACAAAATGAAATAGAATATATCATCCACAAATAACATACAAACTAAAATAGATGGCAAATCTAGGGCTAATCATATATGCATTAAAAGAACACATTGAAGAAGAGATTGATGAAACTAAAAAGTTAGTCAAAAAGGGGGGACCAATACCTGAACAAAGAAAAAAACCCTTGCTTTTACTACTGTTGCAAAGCAGTTACGATGGTGACGAAGAAAACAAATGAAAATTCGGTTTTGGCTTAAAGTCTTCAAAGATATTAAGGCATGGGTAACCTCTTGGTGAGTATCGATTGATAATCAAAAGCATAAATCTTGGAATGCAGAGGGTGCGAAAAGGAAAGGAGGGAAAAACAACCATAAGAAAAGATAGAGATCAACACTAGATCTCTATATATAGAAAGTTAATGTAATTGATACTTAATATTTTAAAGATGAAGAAAGAGATAGAGAAGCTAATGTAGATGTAAAATGAAAAATATCTTTATATAATAAAGATGAAGAAAGAGATAAAGAGGCTATTATGAATGCTCTTAGAGTAAGAATAATTGATTTTAAGAGCAAATTTCTTCTTAAATAAGTTTAAATCATCACAATAATGTCTTGGAAAATGAAATTATAGAATAAATATTGAATTTAAAACATAATGATTGCTATTAACATTAAAAGTAAATATATTGTGCCTCTTGACTTTTTTTAACCCAAATTAATCTAGTAAGTATCTAATGATTTTTAGTGGTATGGTTGATAGTATGAATTCAAATCCTTCAGAATATAAAGTAATCTAAATTATATGTGGGAAAAAGAATGTGTTGTTAAAACAAGTAACTTATAATAATCCCCGTAATCCTTTATCCTGGTCAAGAAACTAAATTCAATGTTATGCTTCCAAAAATAATTGTGTTTACATGATATACATTTTATAAGTAATTGTTGTTAAAAAATCATTTATATGTAACTTGAAATTTCTAAAATTACAAAGGATACGGAATTTGTGTGTTGGTTTTAGTTTGAAATGGTTTCTTATGTAGTGATTTATAAAGAGTCGGTTAATAAAAAAATTTAGGTTTTCTGATACTAACTCCGCTTAAGTGGCTAGTCATGACATGTTTATTAGATCAATACAAATCATTATACTACAACAAGTCCAAATAAAAAGTTAAAGTTTACTGGTTTAGATAACATATTCTTTATATTCGAAGAATTTTAAATATTTTGGAGAACTTCGTGGCAGCAAAGTCCCAAACCTTTTGTTGTCTTGTGGGCGTGGACTTTATTGCGAGAATGACCCTAAAATCGCGCGTATTATGACGGTTGACATCATTCCAGAATCCGTATAAGAAAAATACATATTATTTATGTTAAAGTTATACATACACATTCTCCTATGTTACTAGTTATATTCTCACCTATCAACAAACAGTTTTAAAACTTATCTTATTTTATTTTGAAAAAAAAGATTATTTTTAGAAAAGTTTTTACTAATAAAATGTTTTAAAAACACTTTTTATATAGCGATATTAAAACATATTTAAAAAGAATAATAAATTCTATAAAAAATTAATATAAATGTTTATGAATCTAGAAAAAATATTTAGTAAAAATTATTATGTTTTAGAATTTGAAATAAACCTAGACAAACTGAATTTAACC
This sequence comes from Flaveria sonorensis, assembly GCA_025506505.1. Classification (NCBI taxonomy): domain Eukaryota; kingdom Viridiplantae; phylum Streptophyta; class Magnoliopsida; order Asterales; family Asteraceae; genus Flaveria; species Flaveria sonorensis. The sequence goes on along the minus strand of JACCIY010000951.1, from coordinate 61,055 downwards.
GACCTATTCAATTCAGTTATTGATTAAACACATGAAATCATTTATTATTCAGTTTATACAAAAAACTAAACCGAATAAACAAGTTTTTTTGTGTAACCGTTAACGAAATCGAAAACCAAATTCACGATTTGATTTGATTTTTTCAGTTATGAACAGAGGTTTAAACGAACCGAACATTTAGCGAACAATTCGTGAACTATTCAGCGGAAAGCTCGTTTAGGTTCGTCATTTAATAAATGAACAAACATGAACAAGAAAATTTCGTTCATATAGTTAAAACAACGAACATGAACAAGAAGCTGCGTTCGTTTATTTATGTTTGTGAACTTTGGATAACTTATTCGTTAGCGTTTGTTTGTGTTCATTTATTTTTAAAAGCTATGTTTGAGATAATTATGTTAAGTACTTATCTAGTTTTGGTGAATATTATAGAATGTTGTGATAAAAATTATAAAATTAATATGTGATGGTTTGTATTTGTTTGTTTTAGAAAATTTTGTTCGTGTTTATTAATGTTCATAAATATTTGCTTGCCTTTGTTTGTGTTCGTCGGTAAGCATTCGTGAATAATTCATGAACAAGTTATTTTCTTAATGAACGAACAAGAACAAGGTCCCGTTCGTGTTTGTTTAGTTCTTTTCCAGTCCTAGTTATGGGTATAGTTTTGTTTTCGGTTGTTTTATGTTTTTTGCTTTATTTGAACATCCGAAATTACTACAATTAAAAACAATAAAAGACAAAAATAAAGACTAAAAGAAATTACTTATAAGTTTTTAGTTTAACATATTAAAAAAAATATGATAAATAAAAACATTAAAGAAAAAACTAACTATTATAAAAAGTTAAAAGGAGGGATATAAAAAGTAAATATATTTCATAGTGGTGTATATATAGCATTATCCTTAAATTATCTTCTTAGTAGTTATAATTAAACTTAATTAAAATGAAAAGAAAAATAATTATCAGTATAAATTATGTTTATATTGCATATATTTAGTATGTACAAGAAATGTTATAACAATACAGACTTATAATCTTACTATGTCCAACTCATGAAAATAAGTGTATATAGTCATTGCAGTTGGGTGGATACAAAAATAGATAGATGAAAAATATATGAAAAACTTTCTTTTCCAAGACATTGAGGTATAAACAGAAACGACTCCAACTCCATCATTTCCGGTCCCTAAGGCTTAAGCGAACTAAAAAAGCGGAGCATTTTGACAAACTGATTCATTTTCAATTTCAATAAAATCCAATATTAATTAGTTAACAACTAACTTATACAATTTCAGTTTATCTATAAAATTTTCTAGTTTTTCGCAGGTCCAATTTCCGGGGCACTCTCTCTTCTCTTCTTTTCTTTGTGTTTTCTCCGGACCCGATGATATTCATCTGTTTTGCCATTCTTCATCATACATCATCACCTCCCCCGCCTATCGCCGCCCTCCAACCCCGTTTCTTCTTCATGGGATATGATGACTCCAACTGGACTAAGCGAGAGCTTATTTTTTTATATAATCGAATTACCCTATACATCAAATTACTCTCTAGCTAGTTGTCATCATCGTAGAGTTGCTACCGCCATGTACCGTTGTCCTCATGACAGTTGTGTTGTCGTTGCAGTCATTATTATTAAGAAGCTCATTATTATTGTTCCTAATTAAAATTCAAACAATATAACAAATGAAATGGTGTGAATAAAGAAAACAGCGAAAGAGCATTAACCTAACTCTACGTATTGTTTATTACACCTTATTTTATTTACTCTCACCTATAAATATTCCTTTTATCTTTTTTCTGTTGAAACAAATATGTCATAGATCTTTAATTAATAGTTAAATACTCAACTCTCATCACTAAATTGTTTATTGTTAATAACATTTTCATAATTCATGAAACAACGCGTTTCATCTCATCTCATCAAAGTGTTATATAAACATCATGATGCGTATGTCTGAAAAATAAACTCAACAGTCGCCGGAAAATTCTCCGGCGAACATGGGGAGACAACCAGAACCCATAATAACCCATTTCAGCCATCATCACCCTCTACACCTCACCAACCCTCAACCATCTCTAACATGTTCATGCTGCAAACAAACCCTAATCACCGAGCCACTTTACACCTGCAGATCACCGTCGTGCACCGCCTTCTCGCTCCACCGGAGATGCTCCCAACTGCCACCAAGAATCACCCACCCCAGCCACCACCACCACCACCCTCTTTCCCTCATCACAAACTCACAAAACCCTAATGGTGTTTTCACCTGCAGCGGTTGTGGGAACAGTGGTGATGGCTTTTCGTATAGTTGCAAAGACTGTGGTGTTAATATCCACGTGGCGTGTGCGACGTTGCCGCTGTGGTTGTCTCACGGGAGCCATTTTCATCAGCTCAAGCTTGTGTTTTTACCACCGTATGGGAGTAATGGGTTTTGTTGTGATGTGTGTGGTGGGATTGAGGGACGTAGGTGTTGGTTGTATCGGTGTGGTTCGTGTGGGTTCGATGCTCATTTGTCGTGTGCGACGTCGAAAGTGGAAGGGGTCGCCGGAGATGGAAGTAGTGGTGATCAAGGTCTGAATTTGTTGTTGAATGATATTAATAATCAGAGGAACCAAGTTCTTCTTGAAGCAATGATGGGTGGTTATGGTGGAGGTGGTGGTGATGTGAATAACCAATTGCTGCAACTGATGGTGGGTGGTGGTGGCATGGATAACCAGATGCTGCAAGCGATCATGGGCGGCGGTGGCGGTGGTGGTGGCGGTGGTGTGGTGTTGGTGGGTTGGATTTAAGTTCAGTTGTTGGAAACGTTGGTGATTTTGGTGGATCAATGGGTGCCGGATTGGGAGGTTTTGGCTTTCTTTAAATTAAAGTATTCGTCTTTGTTTTTCGAACTCTCATTCTCCTTCGGCCGATTCAGATACTAAATCGTATCTGCATGTTTGTTTGCTAGTTTCTTGATCCCGGAAATCTTGTACTTAGAGTCACAGATAGAGTGGACTATCCAGCGCCTTTGATACTTGATGGATATTCAAGAAATTGTAAAAAGTAAGAATTGTAAGGATCAAACAGTGAAACTAACTAATAAGAGTTTGATCGAATATTTCCGTATGTTATATAATTGGGTGTCCTATATATAAGTTTTGTAATAAATATAATTACTTATGGATGGGATGCATGTGATTTGCACGAAAAGATTGTTAAAGTACCACATATATATTTCTAGAGAACAAATATAATCCTTTTGTGTGTTTCGTGGTTACTTAATTCGGTAATGGATCAGACTAGAAGTAGTAGTAATCATGATTCAGAAAAGGAAAGAGACATATACATGCATCGGTTAATTAACAAATGATGGTGGTTTCCTAATGAACCTTCTGATAAATTTATGTTCTAAATACGTGTATTTATAAAGATTGGTGTGTATAAGTTATAAAATACTTACAATCTTTTATGTAATAAGCTATATTACTAGATTATGTTGTTAGTTTATATTTAAACTAACTTTAGTTACCCGCGTATTACACGGAAGTATGACGAGTTAATTATTAAATAACATAAAAATAAAAATAAAATCAAGTGTGTTATATATTAAATAAGACATAACAACTTTTGATTATAAGGTCACAAATGAGCAAAAACATCATTATAAACTACATTTGTAGTAACATTAGTAGGTTTATACTCATTATCTAAAGTTAAAATCTCCAATTTATCTTTACTCTTAACTTGTGACAAGATGTTATAAAGCTGATCATGTGTAAAAATAGGCTCTTTCAAGTATAAACCGACACTTGACAAAGAGTGATCTTAACTTTTATTTATTGTTATAGCGAAATATACAGTCAAAGAAAACTGTCTTTTTTTAGAATTAAAATGAATACTTTTGACAGGTCAAATCGTGAGCTAGATATTGAGTGAGTGTGAGGATATTAGTATGAAGAAATTAAGATTTAAATAATATACGCTAAAAAGTTATATGCAATAATTAGATTAATTTTGAATTATTTTGGGCCTGTAATCAAATATAGAAATATAGTATTGAATCGGGTTGGATCAGGCTATAAATGTTCATAATATCTCTGATTAGTTGTTGATTATTATTTATTCAATACTAACTTTAGTAAGCCCATGTATTACGGATTGAAAAAATAAAATATTAAATATAATAAAATTTTGTGAAGTATAAAATGATAATATAAAATAAAGTATGATTAAAGTTACATATGAGTAATAACTATAAGTAATAAATAGCGATATCAATTTTTAAACTTTTGTTTTTAGACTTTCTTTCCAAAAAAATTAAATATCTTTTTTAAAACAAATTGTATTAAAAATGTTATTTTTTTAAATTTTTTTATTATAACTCCGAATTTTAATTATTTTTAGTTTATAAAAAAATTTACTTTTTAAAATACCAATTTTAAAATATTTTATATTTTAAATAAAGTTAGATGTTTTAGAAAAAAAATTAATTGTATAAAAATTTATTTTCTAAAAATAACATTAATAAAAAGACATCTTTCTTAATTTATTAAAAAATTTAATCTAAAAAAGAATTAAAATTATTTAATATTTTTAATTTAGGTAATTATTTAAGAGGATAAAGAGACGAAAAAAATAAACTTAGGGCTTAGAAATATACCAAGTGCCCCCTTAAGTTATTTTTTTAGTATTATATATAGATATAGATTTTTGTGTGAGGAACTCTCTAATATTAACATTTAAGGAAAAACATATTATTTCAAATTAGTACTAATCTTAGTCAACCTTTTGCTCATTCAATGTTGTATGTTACATTTAGATTAGTACATTTGTATCCATATATACTGCATTTTTCATTATTATTTTTTAAATATAGCTAATACCCACTCATGTAACACAATATAGGCCGGGTTGACTTAAAAACTTTAACACAATAGGGGTTGTCGCACTTATTAATTGTTATATATTCCTTTAATCATAGCCTATTCAACCTTTTATGAAACATGCAATGTTTAATAGAAATCATGCTTACTAACGTGACTTCTCGAAAGTCACCTTTTATGCAACATATATGTAATGTTTGCCAAAAATCACGCTTACTAAGTGTGAGAATTCTCTAAAGTCGAGTGCAAGAAGATGTCGCACTTAATAAGTGTAACTGTTTAAATCTCTTTTCAAATTTTAATATTTTACAGCTTTGTCATTTATTATTTACTAAAATATCACACTTACTAAGACTATCCTCATCGCTTGGCCCGTGATCGGCCCGTCACCGAAGTTGACGTCGCCCGCCGGAAGGGCAGCGATGGGGGAGAGGAGATGGAGATGCCCGATCCGTGGGCAAGGGCGGTGAAAAGGGAGGTGTTGGTGGGTCCCACTACTATAAAATTAATTCTAAAATATAAATATAGTGGTAGGTCCCATTATTATAAAATGATTTTAAATTAAAATGTTTTTAATTAAAATGTTTTAAATCTTTTAATTAAAATAATAATTTAAGTATAATATTTTAATTAAAATGTGTTAATTAAATAAAAATATTTTTAATTTTTTTTACGTTTATAATACTAAACTAATGGATTAGAGTTTATTTTTTTATTTTTTAAAATCTTTTATTGTTTTACGTTGTTGTTTTTATTTTTATTTTAATGTAGTTGTGGTTTAATTTTATTATTTTCTTATTTAGAATTATTTAATTTAAGTATTCAACTTGATCATTTGATATTTAATTCCATTATTTATTTTAATTAAATATATTTATAATAATTTAAATATCTTTATTTAAAGTAAATAAAAAAAATGTGAGGTGGAAAAATAAAGATGTTTGTGGGAAGGATAGTGTTCACGGTAAAAAGTGTTTGTGGGAAGAATGGGTGGAGGTGAGTGGAAAGCTGATGTGGCATGTTGATTAGAACTGTTTGTGAGAAGAATGAGCTGTAGCGTTGTGAACGGTCTAAATGTGACTTCTCTTTTTCCAAGTAAACTTTATGTCATATTACAAATCACACTTAGCAGGCGCGATTTCTTGAAAACATGACAAGTCATTTGCTAGTCTGTTTAAAAAGGCTATAAGAAGTTGTACTTACTAAGTGCGACAGCCCCTTTGCTGAAAAAATATCATGCCAACCCCTATTGTGTTGCATTAATGGGTATTATGAAAGTTTTTCATTATTTTATTATGATACGAGATAAATCTGATTCAAAATCTTTCTTTCTTCTCATTTTTCTAGATGATTACTTTTTTTTCAAAACCTTAATCCATATCTCTTCATGGCCAAATCAATGCTCCATTAGCCAATGATCTCTTGGCCTAGTGATTCAAGAGAGAGGTGGGATGCTTTGCCTCTCTTGGAGGTCCAAGGTTTAAACCTTGGCGTAGGCGAATTATACTAACTTGGTGTTACTAACTTCTAACCACTAAACAACCGTTCAAAAAAATATGCTCCATTAAACACCCATATTATCACTCACATGTTGACGGCAAATGGTCTCTAGTTGAAATTCTTTCTCTTCAAACCTTATACTGACTTCTACAAATTGAACCAATAAGAGGTCTGAACCATTAAGTGCTGAACCATTAAAAGGTCTATATATCGCTTAACTATTCAAAAGCAAATGTTTGACCAATTCAGATAAGAGGTCTTAACCATTCAACATTAGTATAATGCTTAAGCATTCAGAGGAAAACGTCTGAACCATTCAGACATTTGCTCACGAAACAAATAGTCTGAACCATTAAGTGCTGAACCATATAGACATCTGAACCATTAAAAGACTGAAACAAATAGCCCCTTAATATACACAAGTTCATTGATGTCACACACTTCATCACGTCCCCCCTACTATCGTTGATGGTTACACAACCCCATATAAAGACTATTCAATCTGGTTCTGACAATATCACCTCGTATTTGGAGCAATTAATGAAAGCTTATCGCTATCAATAATCTTATGGTCAAGAATGCTTCATCTCCTCTTAAAGCCCGCTCTCTAATACATATGCATTATCAACTATTTCTTGGCAAATGCTAGTGATGCTATAGTAAAGGCCCTCCACTGATCAGTTGTCCTATCTTTAAGAAAGTAAACCCACATATTTCAGTTCCTTTATTTAATCAACAAGTCCCGATACAAATCCATAGGTTCACACCATATGAACTCAAGATTCTAGGTTGGTGAATTGATTATTTGACGATTGAGCTTTACATCACGTCACCACAACCTTGGTAATTTGTCACTCCATACACCATATGATAGAACGAAAGAGCTTGTAATCAAAGATTATTTATGTTTAACTATCACTCATATTGGCTCTCTTATTATCAAAACACCACACACTTCTTTAAATTTAGTAAATGATCTTTGTGTTCCTTCTTTGTCAAGATATATTATTTCAATTTCTTGTATTTGTTTGAATAACAACTTCCTTTAAAAAATTATCAAGGATTGAAACTCCAACATTCTGCTCCTCAAGGGAATGACAAATAACATAATTTATGAGTTAAGATCAAAACTTGAACATTGAATTCATCAATCAATGTTCTCATTTGAGAAAGATTCTCTCACTTGGCATTATCGATTAGGGCATCCTAATGTCAAAATATTTAATCTTTTGTCAACTTACCAATTTCAAATCGACTTTTAATAATCACTGACTCTTATAAAACAAATAAAAGTCATAAACTTCTATATTTTTTAATCTTTTGTTTTTTATTTCTCCATTTGATTTAATCTAAGTGTATAGTTCACTCCTATTACTTCTTTTGATGGATATTAATACTACATTTAACTCGTTGATCATTTAACTAGCGGATTAGACCCGCGTTTTACCGCGGTTTGGTTTTGAACATATACAAGAACGTCACAGTTATAGTTTTTTGGGTTATTTTGGTTTTGGTGATTTTAATGACTTAGGCATGTTAGAATGATAGTTGATATTTGCACATGCTTTGACGATTGGTTATTATATCATTATGATACTATTACTAAATCTATGGTATTTGATAGGATATGAATATCAAATAAAACAAATATGTAAACTCTTATTAATTAAAACAAATGTGTTAAAAGTAAAAGCTCTTATAAAAGAAATGGCAAATATGAAAGAAATCTAAAGAGAGAAACAAGTATACATTATGACTTTTCATATGGTGTCTTGAACTAACATAGTTATATTGTTAGTGATGTAAACTACATAATCAATGGTGTATGTTTAAACTTTCCATAATAATTAAAGAAAGAAGTTCAAATACAAAGTGTATTTTTACTACAAAGTGTAAGAATACATAATGAGTCAAAAAAAGTAGCAAAAAAATTATATCTCACAATCTAAATCAAATTTCAAAAAATAATTCTGAGTTTTTGTTCCCCTAGCCGTCCTCACTAAGAAAAAATATAAACGAAAAAAAAAAATAAAAAAATTAACGTTTTTTTATTGTGTCATTTATGAAAGACATAATGATGTCATTGTGTCATTATGAAAGACACAATGATGTCATTATGAAAGACACAATGACGTCATTGTGTCATAAAAAGAAACAATGAAAATTTTTATTTTATTTTTGAAAGAGGACGACGAGAGGAACAGAGACTCCGAAGTACTTTTTGAAATTCGATTTAGATTGTGAGATATAATTTTTTTGTGACTTTTTAGTCTCGTTGTGTCTTTTCACACTTTGTAGCAAAAACACTTTGTAAAATAACCTTATCCATAATTAAAAACATGAAATAAAAGAAAGAAGTTGCCCCATCCCTAAATGGTGTGGTGGTAAGATAATTAATTACTTTGAGGGGGAAAACTCGGGTGCACAAACGTAATTTAAGCTACGTAGTTGAGGGGTGTATGTTAGTCGCTCTAAAAATAAGAGAATTTATATGTTGGAAATTTTACTAGTTTAAAAGTAGAAATTGGGGAAATTTAAATAAACCAAAACCCGATCCGATATATATATTATATATATATATATATATATATATATATATATATATATATAATATATATATATATATATATATATATATATATATATATATCATTGTAACATAGTGAATTCAGTTAAATTGATTAAACCAAATAGACCGAACAAACTTAATTCAAAGTTATATATAATCGAAAATCGAAGTCATTTTATTTAATACCAACAATTAGATTTTATATGCTAGCCAAGCCCCAATTATTAAATTCAATCTCAAATTTCATATTTAAAAGTCAAAGTCAACTATTTATATTTCTATTAAATAAATTTGTTAACAATTCAAAAGTTAATTACTTAATATGTATTTTTATAAAATGTTTGTGGAGTGTGATTCTCATGCAAGTAATTTAAAGTTGACAACATATAAAAAGAATAAACAAGTTGTGAGTTAATTTTTTATAGAATTTGTTATATATGGTTGAATTCGTTTTTTTTAACCGAAGCCGAACCAAATTGAATTCAGTCCGGTTAGCCATATTCTCAAATTGGTTTTGTTTGGTTTCGCTTATCCTAAAAAACTTTCAAAATCATATAAAACGAACTGGATTAACCGAACAAACCAATAACCAAATCGATGAATACCCCTAGTAGAAGTATGTGTGAGACTTGTCATTAAAAATCAGTGACATAATGAATATTGTAATTTACTCAAATTTCGTTTTTCTTTTATATTATAGTCATAATATCAAGGCACACATCCTATAAATCAACACCTTCTATGTCTCGTATAGGACTATACGAGCCATATAGGGTCGACGCCATTGAAAATGATTAAACTCAGGGGTTTTCATAAGGCTATACGCTTCATATAATCATATACGACCGTTTATACATCCCATATCCGCCTATACGCCTTATATGAGCCTATGAGGCACATATAATAAAATTTAACACTAAAGAAGAGGAAATTTTAGGGCTGTTAAAAAAATTATACAGCCTAATAAAACCATACGACTCCTTATATACACCTTATATGACACTATATAATCCATGTAAAATGTTCAGGGTGTTAGATCTATATCAGAAGAATGTCCAAATTCAATAACATTCTTTTTATTAAATGAAAACTAAGGTAGCGTTTGGTACGCATGAATGAGGGACGAAATGGAAAGAACCATTAAGAGTGAATAAATAAAACATGATTGGTTGGTGAAGTTAATGGAATAAACTTGCAGAACCGGGTAAGAGTACTTAACACTTAGTTTCACACTGAGGAGAGATCTTAGATCACTTAACAATTCAAATAGGGAATTTGTAACTAGACACAGATGATACTAAGAACACAAGTAAATTAAAGAGAAAGAACTAAGGACAATATAAGATTGGTTTTCAAGGATGTTGTATATTGATCTCAAGTTCTTTTACAAGTGTTACAAAGTATAAGAAATTACAAGGACCAAGACACTTTATACTAAAACCTACAACCGTCACATGTAAAGACAGTTGGGATTTGACTAATCTAGACAACAAGATCAATCTACAGTCAAAAGGCAGATTGCCTTTTGACTAGTGACTATGACATGCCATAGCTCACTGACTTTTCCTAATACAAAGTCTACTGAAACAAGTAAGGTAAGTTACAGACAAAGACCATTCCTACTTTTTGATAAAGCATGGAAGTTTCACCAACTTGTGTAAAGTAGGTGAACCACCAGAGCAGGCAGCAGAGAGTGTGTCAGCTTTATCAAAAGTTGATTCAGAGAAAGCATATTTTCTCTGTCCTCTGAATAAAACAGTCTTCACAGCTTCGGAAGACTTTGTCACTGAAGCTTCAGAAGATTTCATCTTTGGCTTCGGAAGATGCTGGTCTTTAGCTTCGGAAGATTTCACACTTAGAATATTTTTTTCTGTTTGAGTGTGAAACTTCCGAAGTAACTCCTTCTAAACTGTTAGCTTCTAAAGATCTTACACTTAGACACATTTAAGAGTGTAAGACTTCCAAAGCTAGTTCATCTTTGTTTCTTAGTGCATGCATCGAAGACTTGGTTGTTCTGGCTTGTTGGTTGCATCAGCCTCATAATCTTCAGATGATCTTACAAACTCCCCCTAGGCTGATGCTACCAAAACAGAGAAGTTCTTCAGATTTTGATAGTCCACATTAGGATCCTCAGCATATCTTTCTTCATCATTAGGTCTGGATCCTTCAGACTAACATAGAACCTTCTCATGTCAAAGAGATCATGCAGAGGAAGATTGAGCATGTCTTCTGAGGAATAGACAAGCCTGCCTCCTAATCTCTTATGACATACCATCTGTCTTGATCTTCATCATAAGACCATGACATAATTGTCTTCCAACAGCAAGAGGCTCTACTATGATTGGAGTTTGTTGAGAGACCTCTTCATGCACTCCCTTAGGATGCTCTGACTCATCCTGAGATTGGGAGGTGGATGCCTTTCTTCTTTTTCTCTTTGAGGTTGATCTTCTGGTCATCCTTTTTCTTCTCGCTGATGATTTTAACTGAGAGGACTGGTCTTGAGTACCAGGTTGTTCAGTTGAGTCTCCCTCAGTTGGGATCTCCTCTCTCACAGGTTCAGAAGAAGAGAGAAGAGGACCCTGCTGTGGATCAGAAGATGAAGTCGGCTGAGATGCAGCTCCAGGTTCAGGTTGTGTTGTCGCAGTGGGTTCATCCTTCACCTCAACTTCAGGTTGAGCTGGACTTGGTGGAGAATGTAAGTCCACTAGCTCTCCCTTCTTTATCTTCTGCTTGATTACCCTGATATGTTCATCCATTGTGGATAGAGACATGGGGCTAAGCCTCCTACTGGAGAATCCATACAGCTTTAAGAAGCTCATCATCCTTTTTCTGTCAGCAGACTTCTTTTGGCTTTTATGGATGATGGCCCTTGACTTTGCAGCTTCTTCCCTTAATCTTTTCTTTTCAGCTTGTTTTTCTCTTTAGCTTTTTCTTCCATCTGCTTATTGTATTCAAACAATATGTATTCAGATGGTAAGGGAAGAAGTGCATCTGCTTGATAGAAACCTATGGCACTCAGGTAGCTGATCATCTTTAGTCTTTCTTTTTCAGTTGCTACCTGAGGTTGTTTAGTGGCCACAGTCTCTGGCTCAGGACTTTCTTGAACTGGAGAGAGGACAGGAATGTTCTTGTAGAGTCTTTTTAGCCTTATTTCTTCCTTGTGCTTGAGGAGCAATGCTGCATCCTCTGCTTCCTTTCTCTCCTTTGACAACTCTGTGTCTGCCAGTTCATTCAATTCATCTAAGGGAAGAGAGATGAGTTCATCAATATTATAGTTTCTGGTTCCCTGGTAGTTTAGCCTGGCTGCCCTTAACTTATCTTCCTGAGTGTTTAGCCTGGGGGCAGCCCTGATTGCAGCTTCCATAAACCCTGGGGAACCACTTGAACTCATTCCCCTTAGCTTCCTCTTCCTTTCTCTCTTCTCCTCCTCAATCTCCTCAGGAGTCATTTTCCTTTTGCCTTTGTCGACCACAGGCTTTGGTGACTCAGGCTGGAGAGAGCTTTGGCCTTTATTGCTTGGTCAGCTATCAAGCTCTGGCCAGAGAGAGGTTGTGAAACACCATCACCAGCTGGTGTTTCACTAAGGGTAATAAGTTCAGGGAGATCCTGTCTCAAGGTTCACAGGTTCAACCTCTAGGCCTTCAGTCAAGGTTTTCCCTTCGAAGCTAATCTCCGGGTCTACCTCAAAATCCAGTTGACCAAAGATCTCACCTGCTAGCCTCTATCTATATAATTTTGATCTCAATTTAAACTCCTCTAGCACCCTATCTTGGATTCTTTCTGCCAATCTTGCTGCTTGTCTGTTATTGCTTGGGTTGACAAGTGGCAGATCTACCAAGTTGATGCTCTCATAGAAACTCAGGTGTGAAATGTTGAGAACTTCTAGTTGATCCTGAGCTCTAGAGATCACAAGAGCTCTCCTATTGTTGTCATACCCCCAACCCCAGATTGGGTTCTCAAAAGGGGCTGACATTGCTCTTGGTATTCCCTCCTCAAATAGTTGTTGAATGAGCAAATGTAGATCACTGTCTAGAGAAGGTTGCTGAGTATGAACATCTGCAAGAGAGGATGGTGATTCCTCTATGTCCATACTCTGGGAAGAACTCCCAGGTTCTGTGATTGTCAGAATTTGCTCCCCTTTTTTTGGTAGCATCACCCTCTTGCATAGGTGAGCTGGGAGATTGATTCATGACATCTACAGGTTCTTGTGGACCTGGATGAGTTGTCCTCATGGGTCTCTCAGCCAACTTGCCCTTGAGATCGGTGATCTCAAGTTGCTGGTCATTGACCCTCTTCTGTAAGATAGTCACCTGAGATTCTAGGTGAGCTATCTTTGAAACAAAATAGGTGCAAAGATGTGACAGTTTGTGCACCTTTTGTTGTAGACTCCCCTCATCTTCAGATGAAGAATCATTGGGAGATGAGAGAATTGGACCTAAGTCTTCTTCCTCACCACCAGCATAGGTTTCTTGGCTGCTGGATTTTCCCTGCCTGATGAGAACTTCCAGAGAAGTGTCAAGAAGCTGGGTTGCCATGGTAGAGGTCCTAGTAATGTTATCACTTGCAAAGTGATAGCCTCTGCCATATGGATTTCCTGAATAAGTTCAGGACTATCTACCTCAGTAAGGAGTTGCTGATGTGGGCTAGAGATGGGGGATGTGACCTTTCGTACTTTTATTAATTATTTGTTAATTCCGTTATCTCTTGTAAATGTTATCTATGACAATAATGGAACTATGGGAGTTCATTTGTAATTCTAATGATTTTAATTTATCCATTAATCCGTAATTTTGATTATTTTTATTTAAGATTCTTTTAAATTTATCTAGTTACTAAATTAATGAAAATGAAAAAATATTAGTTAAAAATTTGTAGAATAAATAAATAATTATGCAAATAAAAACCTAATTGTTAAAGGTAAATTTGTAATTTCAAAACTTTATACATAAAATATCAAAAGCATGAACCCCAGGGACCAAAGTTGTAAATTCTTAAAAACAAACCCAAACCCACCGTCGCCCCTTTTCCCCTCCAGCCAACACTCCGGCGACCCCCTAGACATCAAATTCGTTGAATTTAAACCCATTTAATCCATCTTTAAGCTCACACAAGAGTTTCGAACCTTGCACCGGTCTCAATTCGAGGTTTACCAATGGTTTTAACACATTTAATCGAAACCGAACCACAATCAATGTATCACCATCAATTGACCTGAAACGGATGCAATCATGGGTAATCAAACGAGAGTTAATCATCTTAAGGACGTTTCTAACTTAACACATCTCTAACTTCGTCTAAACTGTACACAACCATCGATTAATCACCCGTGTAGCTATCGGACCTGCAACTTAACCGAACACCAACTTCTGCACACCTCAAACCAAAATTGACCGAGGGCTTTCAATTATAAACACCATTAGAAGCTTCTGGTACAACGAATTCGATTGTAATCATCAGTATCTTGTGAAATCGAAGCTACCACAGTCACGAACTCATCTCTTCTAACTACCATCGATTTCAGCTCCTTTTACAGGTAATTAATCATATGTATACCTTCGTTTTCATGAGGGAATCAAAAGCCCTAACCTTTCGTTGATTAACTTAAGGAATTCAAGGTCCAATTTGAACGATTTCGATCTAGGGTTCTTGGATTAAATTTGGGGATCATTTCAGTTATAGTTTTTATTATTTGAACTCCGATTTTAGTCAGGAAATGGGGCCTTGGCCCACTGGTTAAAGCACCGGAGGGATAGGCAGAGGGCCCGGATTCGAACCCGAGCCCCTGCAATATTTTTTAAAAATCCGTTTTGTTAAACAATAAATTCCAGAAAATCTTAATATATTATTAAATTAATATAAAATCATTATAAAATATATTTACAATTGTATAAAATTTTAGTGAATCAAATATAAATACTTTCTTAAGAATTTTAACTTAACCATTCATTTGTATTTTTAAAGTTGTTATGAAATATATTCTTGCAAAGATTTTAAATGAATAAAGATTGTTACGAATCAAATATAAATATATATAAGATCTAATTATTAGATGTATCATTTCATAAATCATTATTAATAAATTAAATGTTTTCCTGTATAAGAATATTTATCTTATTATTAATAAATCTCTAAATTTCGTTTTAGTTAAATCGTATCGTTTCATTCCCTCTAACAAAATTAAATAATAAAATATATATTTTATCAAAACTACTAAATCAGGAACCCCAATTACTATTGAAACCCTAGTCTTCGTGAATCGTCTTTCGGCCTTACCGGCTAAATTCTAAATCTTAGAACGCTCATTGTTAGGCAATTTGTGAAGGCATCGTTGGAGTTACCCCCATCTTTGTCATTTCTAGAACATCACATATCATGTGAGTTTTCCATACCCCGTTTTACTTTCTTTCACAAGTTTTGGGTGAAGCATGTTAATCGTATTAAAACTACACTTGTAAAGACGTTTGTATTCTTGTAACACACGTGCAATTTATCTTATATTTTGTCATGGTTATTTGGAATCTTGACATTTTATGTGATCGACACTTGTAAACACAATCATTAACTATTGCTAGCCTAGCGACGTGATAGATCTATGGGCCTGACAAGCCTATTTGGTGCTAAAGCCGAGGTTATTGCCGGCTCCTGGTGACGTATTCTTGATCATCATGGGAACCGAGTACACTTAGCTAATCGTTTAATTTCGTTGTGGCCATATTTTTCAAGGTTTGATTATTACATTTTTTATCCATTTATATTTGCATTATCCTTTAATCTATGACATGAATTGCCATCTTAAAAGGTTATATATTTATGTATGTACAATCTATGAAAACTCACCAATATTATATGTTAACCATATTTTTAACATGTTTCAGGAAATACTCAAGCTTAATATTGCTCTTGAAGATTTGAAAACATCTAGGATTGGACCTAGAGAAAATAAAGACCATGCCATGTAACTTGATGTCTAAATTTCACTTATGTTTTGTTTGTTTGAATTGAGACTTTTGTTATGACATTGTTTGACATGAAATGGATATTTAATCATATTTACACTTTGAAGTAGCGTTGTGTGTCATGAACAATCTTAACCCTCACATCTCAATGTTTCCGTCGTTAAGGTTGGGGTATGACAGATTGGTATCAGAGCCCATAACTATAGGGATTTAGGTTATTAAAAATGGTGACCTGGACTATGGTTAATGTAGGGACCCTTTTTCATGAGCATTCTTTATGATCTTGTAAGCTTACTTATATGCATATCACATGATATTACATGCTACATGATGAATCCCTTATGTGCTACTTGACTTTACATAGTAACTTGTGCCTTAGGTGTTTGACTCGAATGACAAAATCTCTAACCTTGTATACCCCCACAACTTTCTAATCCTCTTCTTCTGTTCTTAGTTCTATCACGCCTGGTCTCTTTCTAAAAACTTATTCTCGACTATGTGTGGAATCTTACGCATTATATCAAATGGAGAAATCCTTTAGACAATATGTCTAAATCTTGAAAATCTCATCAAGGTTTTGATTCTAATAGCCTATAGGGAAGTGTGTGACACATAAACACCTGTATCCTGGATTTCTTGGCAAAAAGCCCTCGGGCTAAGGTAAGCATTACGCATAAATCCCAATTAACTGCGGGACCTGTTATGCTTACCTGGGGATCTCTGGGATGAGTGATAAATTATGGTCAAAATACACATCTTCTCCAAAGTAAATTGGAATTAAGTCACCTTGATGCGTCAACGTTCCTAATGGTTGTGTGTTACCAAATGAAACCATCCTGTACACGTTTGTAAATTTAAAAAAAAATCATGTCTATTTGAACTGGTTTTATCTCCAAAACTCTAATATCTGCTCTATTTTTTCTTTTCAAAATGTCTCGTCATCATGGAAAGCGTGGTAGCTCCGACCGAAAACTCCCCGCTATGATTGCCCGACAAATGGCTGCTGTCTTTCCTACCATGCTCGCTAAACTAAGTAGCACTTTAATGGCCAATATTAGTAACAATGCCAATGGGAACAATGGTGGTGGTGATAACAATGGTCAAGAAGAAAACACAACAACCAAAGAGGGAATAACCGAACCTGTACCTTCAAACACTTCAACTCTTGCAAACCCACTAGTTTTAGTGGAAGGAGGGAGCCACTAGACTTCTCGAGTGGTTCGAGAGCATGGAGAACACTTTCATCAATAGTGAGTGTCCTGAAGAACTCAAGGTTCGTTATGTCGCGAGTGTCCTTCAACAACGGGCACTTACTTGGTGGAATAGTGAAAAGAGAAACCGAGGTGCGGAAGTGGCATTGGCACTCACTTGGGAAGAGTTCAAGAACATCATGATCCAAAAGTTCTGCCCAAGGAGTGAACTGCAAAAGTTGGAGGAAGAGTTTTGGAACCTCAAACAAGACAGTGGCAACCACTTGGCATACTCCACCCGACATCATGAATTGAGTATGTTTTTACCGTATATGGTGGATACCGTGCCCTGTAACATTGAAAAGTTTATCAAAAGGGTACCACCATAAATTCAAGATGCTGTTGTGGGAAGTAGGCCCACGACCTTGGAAGAAGCAATAAACATCATTGCGCAGCTCACCGAGAATCACATAAGAGCTGGCACCTTGATGGTGAAGGGTGTAAAACCAACTGCAAAGGTGACTCCTGAGGCAACTAAGGAGGTGAAGGTTGAACCCTCATTTAAGGGCAAGAAGCGTAAGTTTACACCTGCCCGTAACTTTACTGTGACAGCACCCAATGCCCCACAAAAGCAAGCTGCTATTGCAAATCAAGCACCTGTTGCTAGAGCTTATACTGGTCCACATTCGATGTGCAATATCTGCAAGTATCACCATGCGGGCAATAATCCATGTCGTATTTGCTCACTCTGCGGAAATATGGGCATTTAGTGGCTACATGTCATCGTGCACCAAACAACGCTGCTGTAGTCGCCAATCGAGATTGTTACAATTGTAGCGAAACCGGCCATTTTCGCCCACAATGCCCTCGTCTTGCGGGAAATTTCCCACCAGCTCGAGGACGTGCTTTCAACATCAACGCAAACCAAGCTCAAGAAAATAACGACGTGGTGAACGATATGTCATTCCTTTCTATTACTCGAACTCATGTTGAATAAAATTTCTACTCTGCTTATGTATCTTGTAAATAATTGATATGCTTCTGTGTTGTTTGATTCGGGAGCAGATAAGAGTTTTGTGTCCTTAGAGTTTGAACCCGCCCTTGCTAAGTCGCTCTCTAAGTTAGAAAATCCTTTACGGTCGAAGTCGCTGATGGCAAATCTATCGTTATTGACGTTATCATTCGTGATTGCACCTTGAGCCTTAACGAGCGTGAGTTCCCTATTGACCTTATTCCTATGCAACTGGGGAGTTTTGACATCATTATTGGCATGGATTGGTTAGCCAAACACTACGCGGAAATTATTTGTTTCGAGAAGTGTATCCGAATTCCTCTACCTTCGGGTGATACTCTAAAAGTTTTTGGGGAGAGATCGTCTAAAGGACTCAAGCTTATGTCGTGTACCAAGGCCCAAAAGTGCTTGAGTAAGAATTACATAGCCTTTATGGCTTACGTAGTCAACACGAAAGCCAAGGGGAAGGAACTTAAGGATATTCCTATCATACGAGACTTTCCAGATGTGTTTCCTGAGGATCTTAGTGGATTACCTCCCGTTCGAGAGGTTGAGTTTAAGATTGATCTGATTCCTGGTGCAAACCCTATGGCTAAGTCACCTTATCGTCCTGCACCTTCGGAAATGCAAGAACTAGCCAGTCAACTGCAAGAACTGTCTGATAAGGGCTTCATTCGTCCTAGTTCTTCACCATGGGGTGCACCTGTGCTATTTGTGAAGAAGAAAAATGGCTCATTTCGCATGTGTATCGACTATCGAGAACTCAATAAACTCACCATCAAAAACCGATATCCTCTCCCTTAAATTGATGATCTCTTTGATCAACTCCAAGGAGCCACTCAATTCTCAAAGATCGATTTACGCTCTGGATATCACCAATTGCGAGTCCATGACAATGACATTCCAAAACCGTCTTTCGTACCCGATATGGACATTATGAGTTCATGGTCATGCCTTTTGGTTTGACTAATGGTCCTGCTATTTTCATGGATCTCACGAATCGGGTATGTAAACCGTATTTGGAAAAATTCGTGATTGTGTTCATTGACGATATTCTTATCTACTCCAAGACGAAAACCGATCACGAGTTGCACTTGCGACAAGTTCTTGAGCTTTTGAAGAAGGAACAACTGTACGCAAAGTTTTCTAAATACGAATTCTGGCTTGAAGAAGTCCAATTTCTAGGTCATGTGGTGATTAGCCATGGAATTCACGTTGATCCAGCTAAAATAGAAGCCGTGAAAAATTGGTGTGTTCCCACAACTCCCACTGAAGTCCGCTCTTTTCTTGGATTAGCGGGTTACTACCATAGATTCATTGCAAATTTCTCGAGGATTGCAAAACCACTTACGATGCTAACCCAAAAGAATAGACTTTTTAAATGGGGACACGAACAAGAGGAGGCTTTCGAGACTCTAAAACACAAGTTGTGTAATGCTCCTATTCTAACCCTCCCTAACAGGGAATGATGATTTTACTGTGTATTACGATGCATCTAGTCAAGGCCTTGGTTATGTTCTCATGCAACAAGGAAAGGTCATAGCATATGCATCAAGACAATTGAAGGTTCATGAAGTGAACTACACAACCCATGATCTTGAACTTGGTGTCGTGGTTTTTGCCTTAAAGATTTAGAGGCATTACCTTTATGGGACACAATGTATAGTCTACACCGATCACAAGAGCCTTCAACACATGTTCAGCCAAAAGGATCTCAACATGAGGCAACGACGTTGGGTTGAGTTGATTAGCGACTACGACTGTGACATTCGTTATCATCGTGGAAAGGCGAATGTTGTAGCCGACGTGCTAAGTCGCAAATCCACAATAAGACCGTCTCACTTCAAGAAATTCAAGATCGACGACAATGGTTTGACACACTGGGAGAATTTGACATGGAGATGCACGTGGATGTCAACGAGGCTACTATTATGCTTCAAAATATAAGGATTGATAGTGACCTCGAGTTTTGCGTTCGTGAGGCTCAACAAGCGGCGTTAGCTGAAGGAAAGGAGGATGAAGAACTGGCGTATAATGTTTGGTCACAACTGGAAACAAAATCAAATGGTATGTTGTATTTCTTGAACCGACTCTGGATTCCGAATCGCGATAATCTCCGTAACTTCATCATGAACGAAGCTCATCAAACACGTTACTCTATTCACCCTGGGTCCGATAAGATGTATATGGATCTACGTGGCCAATATTGGTGGCCAGGAATGAAGAAGTACATCATTTCATACGTAGCCAAATGTCTACATGTGCAAAGGTCAAGGCGGAGCACCAACGACCTAGCGGATTACTTGAGCAACCCGAAATCCCTATGTGGAAATGGGAGCACATATCCATGGATTTCATAACCAAGTTACCTCGTACTTCTCATGGTCATGATAGTATATGGGTGATCGTCGACCGTTTGACCAAAACAGCGCACTTCATACCCATACGTGACACATACAAAACCTCAAAGTTGGCTCGAATTTACATCGATGAGATTATGAGTCGTCACGGCATGCCCTTACATATCATATCCGATCGAGATGACCGTTTCACTTCCCACTTTTGGTCGTCCATGCAAGAACTTTTGGGTACTCAATTGTATCTAAGCACGGCTTACCATCCGCAAATAGATGGTCAAACCGAGCGAACCATTCAAACCCTTGAAGATTTGCTACGTCTTTGCGTTCTTGATTTTGGTGGTGACTGGGATACGTATTTACCTTTAGCTGAATTTTCGTATAATAGCAGTTATCACTCAAGTATCAAAATGGCTCCATTCGAAGCTTTATACGGTCGTAAATGCCGTTCACCGATTTGTTGGACTGACATTGGTGAAAACTTCATTACCGGCCCTGAACTCATTCAAGAAATGACCGATAAAGTTTCTGAAATCCGTAACAACCTTGAGGTGGCTAGGAGTCGACAAAAGAGTTACGCGGATAAAAGACGCAAGCTGTTAGAATTTCAAGTCGACGATATGGTTCTTCTTAAAGTCTCACCATGGAAGGGCGTTGTTCGCTTTGGGAAGAAGGGTAAGTTAGCTCCTTGGTTTGTAGGACCTTTCAAGATTCTGAAAAGGGTCGGAAAAGTGGCCTATAAACTAGAACTACCCTCCGAACTTAGCGGGGTTCATCCTGTCTTCCATGTCTCAAACTTGAGAAAATGCTTGGCCGATGAAAGTTTGCATGTTCCTTTGGAAGAGATCCAAATAGACGAGTCCTTGCATTTTGTTGAGAAACCTGTTGAGATCATAGATCGAAAAATGAAGAAGACACGAACAACTACCACACCAATCGTCAAAGTTCGTTGGGAAAATAAACGTGGAGCCGAGTTCACACGGGAATGCGAGGATCACATGAAGAAGAAATACCCCCATCTGTTTTGACTAGTCTTATCTTTAATTTCGGGACGAAATCTCTTAAAGTTGGGGAGACTATGACCTTTCGTACTTTTATTAATTATTTGTTAACTCCGTTATCTCTTGTAAGCGTTATCTATGACAATAATGGAACTATGGGAGTTCATTTGCAATTCTAATGATTTTAATTTATCCATTAATCCGTAATTTTGATTATTTTTATTTAAGATTCTTTTTAAATTTATCTAGTTACTAAATTAATGAAAATGAAAAAATATTAGTTAAAAATTTGTAGAATAAATAAATAATTATGCAAATAAAAACCTAATTGTTAAAGGTAAATTTGTAATTTCAAAAATTTATACATAAAATATCAAAAGCATGAAACCCCAGGGACCAAAGTTGTAAATTCTTAAAAACAAAACCCAAACCCACCGTCGCCCCTTTTCCCCTCCGGCCAACTCCGGCCAACACTCCGGCGACCCCCAAGACATCAAAATTCGTGGAATTTAAACCCATTTAATCCATCTTTAAGCTCACACAAGAGTTTCGAACCTTGCACCGGTCTAAATTCGAGGTTTACCAACGGTTTTAACACATTTAATCGAAACCGAACCACAATCAATGTATCACCAGCTGGTGTTTCACTAAGGGTAATAGGTTCAGAGGGAGATCCTGTCTCAAGGTTCACAGGTTCAACCTCTAGGCCTTCAGTCAAGGTTTTCCCTTCGAAGCTAATCTCCGGGTCTACCTCAAAATCCAGTTGACCAAAGATCTCACCTGCTAGCCTCTGTCTATATAATTTTGATCTCAATTTAAACTCCTCTAGCACCCTATCTTGGATTCTTTCTGCCAATCTTGCTGCTTGTCTATTATTGCTTGGGTTGACAAGTGGCAGATCTACCAAGTTGATGCTCTCATAGAAACTCAGGTGTGAAATGTTAAGAACTTCTAGTTGATCCAGAGCTCTAGAGATCACAAGAGCTCTCCTATTGCTGTCATACCCCCAACCCCAGATTGGGTTCTCAAAAGGGGCAGACATTGCTCTTGGTATTCCCTCCTTAAATAGTTGTTGAATGAGCAAATGTAGATCACTGTCTAGAGAAGGTTACTGAGTATGAACATCTGCAAGAGAGGATGGTGATTCCTCTATGTCCATACTCTGGGAAGAACTCCCAGGTTCTGTGATTGTCAGAATTTCCTCCCCCTTTTTGGTAGCATCACCCTCTTGCATAGGTGAGCTGGGAGATTGATTCATGACATCCACAGGTTCTTGTGGACCTGGATGAGTTATCCTCATGGGTCTCTCAGCCAACTTGCCCTTGAGATCGGTGATCTCAAGTTGCTGGTCACTGACCCTCTTCTGTAAGATAGTCACCTGAGATTCCAGGTGAGCTATCTTTGAAACAAAATAGGTGCAAAGATGTGACAGTTTGTGCACCTTTTGTTGCAGACTCCCCTCATCTTCAGATGAAGAATCATTGGGGGATGAGAGAATTGAACCTAAGTCTTCTTCCTCACCACCAGTATAGGTTTCTTAGCTGCTGGATTTCCCCTGCCTGATGACAACTTCCAGAGAAGTGTCAAGAAGCTGGGTTGCCATGGTAGAGGTCCTAGTAATGTTATCACTTGCAAAAGTGATAGCCTCTGCCATATGGATTTCCTGAATAAGTTCAGGACTATCTACCTCAGTAAGGAGTTGCTGATGTGGGCTAGAGATGGGGGATGTGACCTTTTGTACTTTTATTAATTATTTGTTAATTCCGTTATCTCTTGTAAACGTTATCTATGACAATAATGGAACTATGGGAGTTCATTTGTAATTCTAATTATTTTAATTTATCCATTAATCCGTAATTTTGATTATTTTTATTTAAGATTCTTTTTAAATTTATCTAGTTACTAAATTAATGAAAATGAAAAATATTAGTTAAAAATTTGTAGAATAAATAAATAATTATGCAAATAAAAACCTAATTGTTAAAGGTAAATTTGTAATTTCAAAACTTTATACATAAAATATCAAAAGCATGAAACCCCAGGGACCAAAGTTGTAAATTCTTAAAAACAAAACCCAAACCCACCGTCGCCCCTTTTCCCCTCCGGCCAACACTCCGACGACCCCCTAGACATCAAAATTCGTTGAATTTAAACCCATTTAATCCATCTTTAAGCTCACACAAGAGTTTCGAACCTTGCACCGGTCTCAATTCGAGGTTTACCAATGGTTTTAACACATTTAATCGAAACCGAACCACAATCAATGTATCACCATCAATTGACCTAAAACGGATGCAATCATGGGTAATCAAACGAGAGTTAACCATCTTAAGGACGTTTCTAACTTAACACATCTCTAACTTCGTCTAAACTGTACACAACCATCGATTAATCACCCGTGTAGCTTTCGGACCTGCAACTTAACCGAACACCAACTTCTGCACACCTCAAACCAAAATTGACCGAGGGCTTTCAATTATAAACACCATTAGAAGCTTCTGGTACAACGAATTCGATTGTAATCATCAGTATCTTGTGAAATCGAAGCTACCACAGTCACGAACTCATCTATTCTAACTACCATCGATTTCAGCTCCTTTTACAGGTAATTAATCATATGCATACCTTCGTTTTCATGAGGGAATCAAAAGCCCTAACCTTTCGTTGATTAACTTAAGGAATTCAAGGTCCAATTTGAACGATTTCGATCTAGGGTTCTTGGATTAAATTTGGGGATCATTTCAGTTATAGTTTTTATTATTTGAACTGCGATTTTAGTCAGGAAATGGGGCCTTGGCCCACTGGTTAAAGCACCGGAGGGATAGGCAGAGGGCCCAGATTCGAACCCGAGCCCCTGTAATATTTTTTAAAATCCGTTTTGTTAAACAATAAATTCCAGAAAATCTTAATATATTATTAAATTAATATAAAAATCATTATAAAATATATTTACAATTGTATAAAATTTTAGTGAATCAAATATAAATACTTTTTAAGAATTTTAACTTAACCATTCATTTGTATTTTTAAAGTTGTTATGAAATATATTCTTGCAAAGATTTTAAATGAATAAAGATTGTTACAAATCAAATAGAAATATATATAAGATCTAATTATTAGATGTATCATTTCATAAATCATTATTAATAAATTAAATGTTTTCCTGTATAAGAATGTTTATCTTATTATTAATGAATCTTTAAATTTCGTTTTAGTTAAATCGTATCGTTTCATTCCCTCTAACAAAATTAAATAATAAAATATATATATTTTATCAAAACTACTAAATCAGGAACCCCAATTACTATTGAAACCCTAGTCTTCGTGAATCGTCTTTCGGCCTTACCGGCTAAATTCTAAATCTTAGAACGCTCATTGTTAGTCAATTTGTGAAGGCATCGTTGGAGTTACCCCCATCTTTGTCATTTCTAGAACATCACATATCATGTGAGTTTTCCATACCCCGTTTTACTTTCTTTCACAAGTTTTGGGGTGAAGCATGTTAATCGTATTAAAACTACACTTGTAAAGACGTTTGTATTCTTGTAACACATGTGCAATTTATCTTATATTTTGTCATGGTTATTTGGAATCTTGTAAATTTTATGTGATCGACACTTGTAAACACAATCATTAACTATTGCTAGCCTAGCGACGTGATAGATCTATGGGCCTGACAAGCCTATTTGGTGCTAAAGCTGAGGTTATTGCCAGCTCCTGGTGACGTATTCTTGATCATCATGGGAACCGAGTACACTTTGCTAATCGTATAATTTTGTTGTGGCCATATTTGTCAAGGTTTGATTGTTACATTTGTTATCCATTTATATTTGTATTATCCTTTTAATCTGTGACATGAATTGCCATCTTAAAAGGTTATATATTTATGTATGTACAATCTATGGGAACTCACCAACATTATATGTTGACCATATTTTTAACATGTTTCAGGAAATACTCAAGCTTAATATTACTCTTGAAGATTTGAAAACATCTAGGATTAGACATAGAGAAATAAAGACCATGCCATGAAACTTGATGTCTAAATTTCACTTATGTTTTGTTTGTTTGAATTGAGACTTTTGTTATGATATTGTTTGACATGAAATGGATATTTAATCATATTTACACTTTGAAGTAGCGTTGTGTGGCATGAACAATCTTAACCCTCACATCTCAATGTTTCCGCCTTTAAGGTTGGGGTGTGAAAGGGAGGCAGGATTACTCATCTCTCTTTGAGTGTGGGAAGAGAGGAGAGACTCAGAGTGATGGCTTATGGTTGTTTGTGGGGTTGTGAGCTCATCAGGCTGAGCATGAGGAACCTCAGCACTGATTGGTTAAAAGATGGGAGTGGTCTGCTCCTCAGGGGAAGTGGGAGCTCGAGATTCCACTTCTTAATTTATGGGTTCTGATATGGGGGCCTGCACATGCTCAGTAGCAAGTGCAGGGGTTCGTTTGGATTGTCTTTTATAGGTGATGGTGATGGTAGGCTGTGTTTGAGGTGGTTGAGAGGTGGAGGGTGTTGGTTCAACACTAGCTGGTGCTGCTAGGTTTTCACCCTGAGTAATGAGCTCAAACATTTTTTAGACAAGGGCTGTTTCTACCCCAGAGAAGCCAACAGTTGGCTTTTTCAGGATTTTGAAGATGTCGGGTCTTATTTGTCCTATTTTAAGAATATTACCTGTTCCCCTCAACTGTGGTCCCAACTCACAGTTGAGAATGTATTGAACATACCTAGCGAACATGTAGTACTCTAAGGAGTCTAAGTTTGCAAGTAAATTAGTATATACAAACTGAGAGTACCTGAACTTGACCCTTTGTACCATCCCATGGACTATAAAGGAGAGGTCTTCTAGAACTTGATCTCATCCTCCATGCTTGTTAGAAAGGCTGTGAATGACGACATAGAGGAGTTATTTCCATTGAGATGAGACCTTCCCCTTCCTGAAGGTTTTGACTGAGAAGTCACCTTCATAGCCCATCTGCTGATAGGAGTGGTTGACAGCAGATTTGGGAAAGGACAGTTCACCTGCTTCATCATCCAGCTGCAAATGGGTGATTATGATGGCTGGAGTGATGAAACTGTCCTCCCCTGCACTGTAGCAGACAGTGCCATCTCCCCGTCCATGATGACTGTAACGCTCGCCTCCCAGGGCACACCCTAGGGAGCGTTACATATCGGATATACAGAACACATAGTAATCAGAGAATACATAGCAGAAGTCAAATAATAATTATAAATTATAACGTATAATACATCTGTCTTCTAATACAATACTAATATTACATCTGTTTAACTATAGCAGGGATTCAAAATCTTCGGCAACACTTTAGTCTTTTATCTCCTCATAAGCTTAGTCCATAATCTCTTATTCCTGTAATCACCTGGCACCTAGGATGTGTGTCCATAAAATAAAAACATTTGGGACTCAGCATAAAGCTTGTGAGTTCATGAACATAGTATTCTTCAAAATTCTAAACATATTAATATTAACTATTGCATTAAGCAGATACAACCATGGTAAACAGATAGGAACAGAGTAAGCACAGTATAAATTCACATAACCAGGCTATGTATACAAACTCCACTGGCTAAAGCAGAATCATACAAGCAGCCCTCAAGCATCCTATCAAGCATTGCCACATATCACAGATGCTATTGATAGTCAATTCTTCAATTATTACCAGTTATTAGAACATCACATCCCGTTTTATAAAACAGTTCAGAGGGACTCACCCGTTTAGAAGTTGCCCAACAGTTGATAACCTTTCCTAATATAATCTGGTAGTATCTCTAAGTCTTGATACAGTTCAAGTAATCCTAGGTTAGATAATGATACAACTAACTAGTTATTGTAATGATTGGATATTGGTTTACGCTACTTTGTTTAAGCATGGGTGATCAGTCCATGCCTAACTAAGGCTAGGCTTACCCAATAGCCACTCCTAACAATAACCCTAACACCTAAAAATAATAATACTAATAATACTAAAACCACTTCTAATACTAATAATAATCTAAAATAAATAATAATTAACTTGACATAACTTAAACGAGAACATACCTTAAAACTATCTACGACAATCTGATGTAGAGTCTCCCTACTCGCGCTCCTACCCGAGCTCCAAAAATGACTAATAACAATACCCAATGGGGTATCGATTACCTAGAATTCTCTTTATAATAGAGTGTTTCCAAAAAAACTTATAATCTAAACTCAACCTTAAAGTTTCTATTTATAATGGCTTCTGAAGGCTCTCCTTTTTTCTCTGGTCGATGTGGGACAACAATTTCAGCAGTTCCTTGCGTTTAAATGCCTATTTGATATCTTAAAGTTTTATATTATATTATTATAATATTATATTATTATAATTAATTCAGCTGCTTACTTCGTTTTTCTCTTATAAATTTTTAAATATAAGGGTCTATAAAATTTTGAATATGTCATTGGAACGAGCTTATTTTTCTCTACGAGTCCACCTAAGTTTCGTTAAAAACAGAGCACGTTTAAATATAATATATTATTATATTTATATATATTTAAACGGTCTCTTATGACATTAAAACTCGTCTAAAACTTTAAATTTAAATAGTCATTTCACTCATTAGCTACTCGTTTAACAATATACAAAATATAAAGTTCATATTTCTTTTATTTTAACTATTACATATGACCCAAATACTCAGGATGTTACATTCTCCTCCCCTTAAAAGAATTTCGTCCTCGAAATTCAAAGTCTACTCAAATAATTTAGGATATTTGGCTTTCATTTCTTTTGCTAATTCCCAAGTCTTCTCGGGCCCTTTTTGACCTTGCCACTGAACTAATACTAATGGAATTATCTTCTTTCTTAGTTTACGCTCTTGAAAATCGAGAATCTTTAACGGTCTTTCTGTGAAGTTTAGTTTTTTATCTACTTGCACGTCCTCCAATGACACTGCTTGTGTTGGATCTGCCAAACATTTCCTTAGGTTTGATATATGAAATGTATCATGAATACCTCTTAAGGTTTCTGGTAATTCTAGCCTGTATGCAACTGTACCGATTCTTGCGATGATTTTGAACGGTCCAATATACCTGGGACTTAACTTTCCCCGTTTATCAAATCTCATCACTCCTTTCCATGGTGAGACTTTTAGCATTACATAGTCTCCTTCTTGAAATTCTAAAGGCCTCCTTATGTTATCAGCATAACTCTTTTGTCTATCTTGAGCAGCCTTTAGTTGTTGTCTTATTTGTTGGATTTTCTAAGTTGTCTCAAGAATAATTTTGGTTTTGGTAAACTGATCATCCCCTATTTCTGTCTAACAAATGGGAGTTCTACACTTTCTTCCATATAATGCTTCAAACGATGCAGCTTTAATGCTGGAATGGTAGCTGTTGTTATAAGAAAATTCGATCAAAGGCAAATGATCTTCCCAGCTACCTCCAAAATCAATCACGCAAGCATGCAACATGTCTTCCAAGGTTTGAATTGTTCGCTTGCTCTGACCATCAGTTTGAGGATGATATGCAGTGCTTAAACTGATTTTGGTTCCTAGTTCCTTTTGGAAACTTGTCCAGAATCTGGATGTAAATCGGCTATCCCTATCAGAGATAATGGATAAAGACACTCCATCTTTACTTACTATTTCATCAATATATATCTTGGCCAGTTTTTCTATTGGATAGCTCTCACTTATGGGTAAAAATATGCTGACTTGGTTAGCCTTTCAACCACGACCCATATAGCATTATATCCTTTTCATGTTCTTGGAAGTTTCGTGACAAAATCCATCGTCACTCTATCCCATTTCCATACTGGCAACTCCAATTGTTGTAACTGGCTGGCTGGTTTTTGATGTTCAATCTTAACTTGCAGACATGTTAAGCATTTCTCAAAGTATTAGGTTATAGATCTTTTCATATTAGGCCCCCAGTAGTGATTTCGAATATCTTTATACATTTTGCTTGCTCTGGGATGCATTGTGTATTTGGACTTGTGGGCTTCATCCAACACTTTGCCCTGAATACCTCCAAATTTTAGGATCCAAATTCTCTGACCAAATCGTAGGATTCCATCTGTTCCTTGAGTCAGTAATTTTTGGTTACCCATCATTCTTTCAGCCTGAATATTCTCATCTTTCAACGCTTTAGTTTGAGCATTCTTGATTTGGTCTTTCCAATCAAGCTTGACATCTATCTTTAATGCTTTTACCCTAATTGGTTTAACTTTTTCTTTCTGACTGAGAGCATCCGCAACTACATTAGCCTTTCCTGCATGGTACTTGATTTCATAATCGTAATCATTGAGAAGTTCCATCCACCTTCTTTGTCTCATGTTTAACATCTTTTGATTAAAGATGTGTTGTAAGCTCTTATGGTCTGAGTAGATTACACACTTAGTACCATACAAGTAGTGTCGCAAATCTTTAAGGCAAACACTACGGCACCCAATTCAAGGTCGTGCGTAGTATAGTTCTTTTCATAAACTTTTAGTTGTCGTGATGCATAGGCTATAACCTTATTTCATTGCATCAAACACAACCTAAACCATTATATAAGGCATCACAGTATATTGTAAAGTCTTCATTACCATCTAGTAATGCAAGTATGGGAGCACTGCTAAGCTTTTGTTTTAGAAGGTTGAAAGCTTCTTCCTGCTTTGGTCCCCGGTCAAACTTTACATTCTTTCGAGTCAAAGATGTTAAAGGGGTAGCAATCTTAGAAAAGTCTTGAATAAACCTTCGGTAGTATCCTGCTAATCCCAAAAAGCTCCTAATCTCACTAGGATTCTTTGGTGATTCCCATTTCATCACAGCTTCTATCTTGATTAGATCTACTTGTATTCCCTTCTCATTTATCACGTGATCGAGGAATTGAACTTCTCTTTTCCAGAAGTCACATTTAGAGAATTTTGCATAAAGCATTTCTTGTCGAAGGGTTTCTAGAACCATTTTCAAATATCTGGCATGATCATCTTGGTTCTTAGAATAAATAAGTATGTCATCAATAAAGACAATAACAAGCTTATCCAAGTATGGTTTGCAAACTCTATTCATCAGATCCATAAATGCTGCAGGGGCATTGGTTAGTCCAAAAGACATAACCAAAAATTTGTAATGTCCATAACGTGTCCTGAATGTGATCTTGGGAATGTCTTCCTCGCGTACTTTCAACTGATGATAACCTGATCGAAGATCAATTTTTGAAAAGTAGTTGGCTCCTTGAAGTTGATCAAATAAATCATCTATTCTTGGTAAAGGATACTTGTTCTTGACAGTTAACTTATTTAATTCTCGATAATCAATGCATATACGTATTGAACCATCTTTCTTTTTGACGAACAATACTGGCGCTCCCCAAGGTGAGGAACTCGGTTAATAAACCCTTTTTCTAAGAGTTCGTCAATTTGCTTCATAAGTTCTTTCATCTCCGAAGGGGCTAGACGATAAGGAACCTTCGCGATTGGTTTAGCACCAGGTACTAAATCAATACGAAATTCTATCTGACGATCAGGTGGAAGTCCTGGTAAATCTTCCAGAAACACGTCTGGGAAGTTGCACACCATAGGGATTTCATTGATTTGTATTTCTTTTTTGGCATCTATCATGCACAAAAGAAAGGCTATGCATCCTTTCTGAATACATTTCATTGCCTTCACTGCTGAGATGATATTGGTCTTAGGATTTCTATCACTTCCATGAACTAGTAGCTTTTACCCATTTGGCTTACGTACCGTCATCGTCTTATGTTCACAGTCGAGATGAGCATAATATTTATTCAACCAATTCATCCCAAGAATGATATCATATTCACTTAGAATGATCGGCATTAAATTTACAGAGAATTTAGTGTTAACTAGGGTAATAACACAATCCTTAAAAATCTCACTTATCTTATCTTGCTCACCACTGGCAGTTTCTACAATATATGCACAATCTAGAGTTTGTGGTACTAAGTTCAAATAAGGTACTAAGGTAGTTGAAATGAAACTTCTATTTGCGCCCGTTTCAAATAAACTCTAGCATATATGTTGTTAATGAGAAACGTACCAGCTATAGTTTCATCCCCAGCTTCTTTTAACACATACACTTGGCCCTTGGAGTTGTTTTGATTCTCCACAGGTTGTGTTTGTGGAGGGTTCTTGCAATCACTTCGGAAATGTCCATACTCCCAACAACTGAAACATCTAATTTTTGGGTAGTTCTTTCATGAATGGTCACCCATTGGACATTTAAGACATTTGGAATCTTGATACTTTCTCCAAGACTCACTTTTATCGTTCCTCCATGGTTTATTGATACGATTCCCTTCATTTCGTGTGATCTTTCTGTCCTTTCTTGGCATCTGGTTTCCATCATTTTCTTTTTCTTTTGTTGTTTTCAATCATTATGCCTTCTTCTTCGTATGCAATGGCACTTAATGCAATTGCAGTTCATAGGTTTTGGGGGCAGACATCTTAACTAACTGTTGAATATAAGGAGGTAACCCTTGCACATATCTTTTTACGTGCTTTGCTTCAGGTGTTACATGCTCAGGAAGCAGTCGAGCCATCTCATCAAACTTGGTCATGTACTGACGATGTGTCGTCGTCCCGGCCTGTAGTTGTAAGAATTCTCTTTCAATTTTGTCCCTTTCAACTTCAGGACAAAACTTTCCATCACAAGCTCCTTTAGGTCATTCCAGGTCAAAGAGGTAACAATTCTAGGTCATTTAGCTTGTTTAACATTGTCCCACCAAAACATTGCCTCAGACCTGAATGAGTGAGTGGCATACATGACAGCTTGCATGGCTATGCATCCACTAATTTCAATAACAACTTCCATCTCATGGATCCACTGAAAGGTAGCCATGGAATCTCTTTTCCCGTCAAATATTGGAGGTTCACATCCCTTGAAAGCTTTGTAAGAACAACCTTGCTTAGGTTTAGTTCTCATAGGAGCATCTCCATTACCATTGGTGTTATAGATATGATCATCTTTTCCATTACTATCATTACTCATGTACCCCCTAGAGGCATTCATAACTTCGGCTATAATGGTTGGCAAAGCATCTTTAATTACGCCAGCTACAGCTGCTTGGAATTACGGTCCAGCAAATTGTTGCGCCTCGGATTCAGTATTATGAAGATTTTGATGATCATCATTCGCAGATGACATGATTTGCCTTCTACTACTAGGAGGTCTACCACGACCCCTACCATGAGTACTTCCTCCTCTTGTCATAGTGAAAACCTATATGAGGGAGCAGGGAATTAGTATTCACATGATGGATTATGATCTAGAACATAGTAGTACTGATAGACAAGAAATAACAGTGACAGGTGTCATTGCTTATCTATTGCACTTACAATGTTCTAGCCATTATACTCCATGTTTTACCCAAACCCGTTACCCTAAGTAGATAATCTACTTATCTTAGACCATCTTCCCTAGTTTAAGTCTAGATACTATCTTCGTACCTAGTTCACTTAAACTATGGCTCTGATACCAACTTGTAACGTCCGCCTCCCAGGGCACACCCTAGGGAGCGTTACGCATCGGATATACAGAACACATAGTAATCAGAGAATACATAGCGGAAGTCAAACAATAATTATAATTTATAACGTATAATACATCTGTCTTCTAATACAATATTAATATTACATCAGTTTAACTATAGCAGGGATTCAAAATCTTCAGCAACACTTTAGTCTTTTATGTCCTCATAAGCTTAGTCCATAATCTCTTATTCCTGTAATCACCTGGCACTTAGGATATGTGTCCATAAAATAAAAACATTTGGGACTCAGCATAAAGCTTGTGAGTTCATGAACATAGTATTCTTCAAAATTCTAAACATATTAATATTGACTATTGCATTAAGCAGATACAACCATGGTAAACAGATAGGAACAGAGTAAGCACAGTATAAATTCACATAACCAGGCTATGTATACAAACTCCACTGGCTAAAGCAGAATCATACAAGCAGCCCTCAAGCATCCTATCAAGCATTGCCACATATCACAGATGCTATTGATAGTCTATTCTTCAATTATTACCAGTTATTAGAACATCACATCCCGTTTTATAAAACAGTTCAGAGGGACTCACCCGTTTAGAAGTTGCCCAACAGTTGATAACCTTTCCTAATATAATTTGTTACTATCTCTAAGTCCTGATACAGTTCAAGTAATCCTAGGTTAGGTAATGATACAACTAACTAGTTATTGTAATGATTGGATATTGGTTTACGCTACCTTGTTTAAGCATGGGTGATCAGTCCATGCCTAACTAAGGCTAGGCTTACCCAATAGCCACTCCTAACAATAACCCTAACACCTAAAAATAATAATACTAATAATACTAAAACCACTTCTAATACTAATAATAATCTAAAATAAATAATAATTAACTTGACATAACTTAAACGAGAACATACCTTAAAACTATCTACGGTAATCTGATGTAGAGTCTCCCTACTCGCGCTCCTACCCGAGCTCCAAAAACGACTAATAACAATACCCAATGGGGTATCGATTACCTAGAATTCTCTTTATAATAAAGTGTTTCTAAAAAACTTATAATCTAATCTCAACCTTAAAGTTTCTATTTATAATGGCTTCTGAAGGCTCTCCTTTTTTCTCTGGTCGATGTGGGACAACAATTTCAGCAGTTTCTTGCGTTCAAATGCCTATTTGATATCTTAAAGTTTTATATTATATTATTATAATATTATATTATTATAATTAATTCAGCTGCTTACTTCGTTTTTCTCTTATAAGTTTTTAAATATAAGGGTCTATAAAATTTTGAATATGTCGTTGGAAGGAGCTTATTTTTCTCTACGAGTCCACTTAAGTTTCGTTAAAAACAGAGCACGTTTAAATATAATATATTATTATATTTATATATATTTAAACGGTCTCTTATGACATTAAAACTCGTCTAAAACTTTAAATTTAAATAGTCATTTCACTCATTAGTTACTCGTTTAACAATATACAAAATATAAAGTTCATATTTCTTTTATTTTAACTATTACATATGACCCAAACACTCGGGATGTTACAGTGACCTCTTGAAAGGTCCTCCAGAACTCAAGCAACTGATCCTCATAGAGAGGAGGATCAATTGTAAGGGAGATAAGGTAGTGCGACGAAGAAAACAACCTACACACATCTGAGAAGCTTGGATCCTTCTCAGAGTGTAACAGGGCAACCTGATTGTGTTGCCTGTATAGGTGCATGGAAAAATCAGTGTCGTTGCGACGATCAATGTTGGCCATTTGAGGAAGCTTTTGCAGTGAAGAAAGGAAGAAGAAGATGAAATTTGGGGGTAAATTTAGGGTAAGGATCAGTGAGAGTAGAGAGACGAAATAGAACTGTATGGAAGATATATGTCTTGGATTTGAGACAAAGTTATGACAAAAATATAAGCTTTGAAATCCGCAAGTGGGTCCTACGTCTTAAAAAAGTGCGCCCAAAAAGTTTGTTTTCTTGGAAATTGTAAAACTTCCGAAGGCAATTTTGGCTTCGGAAGCTTTGTAGCAAAGCTTCCGAAGGAAAGTTTTGCTTCGGAAGATATTTCAAAGAATTTTGAAAATTTGGCTTCGGAAGAAGTGAACAGGTCTTCCGAGACTTAGTTGCTTTCGGAAGATATTTGTTCTTTGAATTCATTTAAGTGCTTATATACAAATTTAAGCTTCGGAAGATACTCCAAGAGTTTCTTCCGAAGGTAAATCTTAGATAAGCTGTTAAATGATTTAAAGATATAAATTTCTTCCGAAGGCAATTTGAGTTCTTCCGAAGGTAAATTTTCACAACTCTAAGGAATATCAGTTAAAAGTTAGTTTTCTTCCAAAGAGAACTGGGCTTATGAGGTGATCTAATAGACAACTTAAGACACATAATTTTAAAAAATAAAGTTGATTAAGCTATTAAAGAAAATCTATTCAAAGTTAATCATCCCAATAGCTGATACAAGATAATTAAATCTCTCTTCATCAAATGCCTTTGTAAACAGATCATCATATTGTTCATTTTTGTTAACTTTGATTAGTTTGATCAATTCTTTTTCAAAATTATCTCTAATTAGATGATACCTGATCTTGATGTGTTTGGTCCTAGAGTGCTGTACAGGATTTTCTGTAATGGAGATGGCACTGTTGTTGTCTATATGGATGGGAGTTTCCTTGAAGTTGAACCCATAGTCTAGCATCTGATTCTGAATCTAGAGCACTTGAGCACAGCAGCTTGCAGCAGCAATGTATTCTGCTTTAGCAGTTGATGCAGATAGACAGGATTGCTTCTTGCATTGCCAAGAGACTATCCTTCCACCAAGGAATTGACATCCCCCAGATGTGGACTTTGCAGTCATGTTGTAGCCACCATAATCACTATCAGTATAAGCATATAGATTAAAGTCTGAATTCTTTGGATACCAAAGGCCTAGATTTGGAGCACCTTTGAGGTATCTGAGAATCCTTTTGACAGTGATTAGGTGTGACATCTTGGGGTTGGCTTGATATCTTGCACATATACATATGGCAAACATAATATCAGGCCTGCTAGCAGTAAGGTACATAAGTGACCCAATCATAGCCCTATAGAGATGTTCATCAACACACTCCCCCTCAAGATCAGAACCAAGGGAGTGGTTTCTGGCTATGGGTGTCTTTGCAACCTTACAGTCAGTCATCTTGAATCTTGTAAGTATGTCCTGTACATACTTTGACTAACTAATGAATATGCCATTTTCAACCTGCTTCACTTGAATTCCTAGAAAGAAACTGAGTTCCCCCATGGCACTCATTTCAAATCTATTCTTCATCAGCATCTCAAAGTCTTTACAGAGCTTTGGAATAGTTGAACCAAAGATGATGTTATCTACATATATTTGAACTAGCAGTGTGTCATTCCCTGTTTCTTTAATGAAGAGAGTCCCATCAATACCTCTTTTTATCCATATTGATAGAGGTATGTTATAATGTCTCATACCACTTTCTTGGAGCTTGATGCAGACCATATAGAGCTTTATCAAGCTTGCAGACATAATCAGGATGATCTGGGTCTGCAAAGCCAGGTGGTTGTTTGATATAAACTTCTTCATCAATCACCCCATAGAGAAAAGCACATTTCACATCAAGCTGGTAGACCTTGAAATCCTTGGATGCAGCATAAGCCAGGAATATTCTTACAGCTTCAAGTCTTGCAACTGGAGCAAAGACATCAGTGTAATCAATCCCTTCTTTTTTAGTGTATCCTTAGACAACTATTCTAGCCTTTTTCTTGATGATAATCCCTCTATCATCGTTCTTGTTCCTGAATACCCATTTAGTTCCTATGACACTTTCCCTTGAGGAAGAGGGCATAAGTTCCACACCTTCTGTCTTCTGATTTGAAGCAGCTTATCTTGCATAGCTTCAATCCAGCTTCCATCCTTCAAAGCCTTATCAACTTTCTTCGGCTCAATCTAGGATAAGAAACAAGAATGTAGACAAACAGGGCTGTTATGAGTTTGTCCTCTTGTTCTTACCCCTGAGTCAACATTTCCAATGATGTTTATGGTGGGATGTGACTTGTGGATCTGAAGTTGAGGGATCACAGCAAGTTGGTTAGACAGATCTAAATTTGAGAAATTCTGATCTGGCAATGAGGTGTCTCCCACCACATCAGCACACTTATCAAGAGAAACTTGATCCAATGAGTATGTGACATCATTCATGTTGTCTTCAATGGAGTGGTTATCAGCATCAAGAAATTCTTGATCACTGTCACCACCTCCAGTTCCTCCTGCATTAGAAGTTCCTTCTCCTGAATTCTGAGCCTCTGAGCTGGAATTTGAAGGCAATTCAGTTGAATCAACAGTATTTGTTATGCTTATGCTGATAGGAGCTTCACTTGCAGGGTTAGTTACCATTGGAGCTGAAGTAGTATTCTTGTTTGGTCTTTTCAGCTCAAATCTTGGGTCAGGATCACCTGTTGATATATTATCTGTAGATCCTGAAACATTCTCACAAGATTTGTTAAAATAGTTGGTAACTAAATCAAGATCAAATAGCCAATCTGGACCAGAACCTTTAACACTGGGAGTGTTTTCATTGAAGGTCACATTGGCTGACTCCTTAATGATTTTAGTTCTGAGATTGTACACTCTATAAGCCTTAGCTTGAGAAGAGTATCCAACAAATATCCATCATCTGATTTCTCAGCAAACTTGGCTATTTGATCTTTGGTATTCAATATGGTGCAAGGACATCCAAATGTTCTAAGAAAACCAATGAATGGTCTCTTTTTGTGCCACAGTTCATAAGGAGTCTTACCATGTGTCTTAACCACTAAAACTCTGTTCTGCACATAGTAGGCTGTGTTGACAGCCTCTGTCCAGAAGGTGATAGGCAGTTTAGAGTCAGACAATATGGTTCTAGCAGCCTCAATAAGTGTCCTGTTTCTCCTCTCAGCAACACCATTTTGCTGAGGAGTCCCCGGAGCACTATATTGTCTTAAAATACCCTTTTCATCACAAAATGTATCAAGGATTTGGTTTTTAAATTCTGTTCCCTGATCACATCTTATGGTTTAACCTTGTGATCATATTGATTCACAATTTTTAGAATGAAGTTCTTCAAGATCTTAGAAGTCTCATCCTTAGTTCTAAGGAAGAAGACCCAAGTGAATCTTATGAAGTCATCTGTGATCACTAAACAATAAGAAGTCCTTTCTAGACTCAATACACTGGTGGGGCCAAACAGATCCATATGTAACAAGTGTAGGGGAGTAGTGATAGAGTTGGTTTCCTTTGGCTTGTGAGACACTTTGTGTTGCTTCCCTTTCAGGCATGCAACACAATGGTCATCACTTGTAAACTCTTTCTTTGGCATTCCAGTTACCAAATCATTTTTAATCAATTTATTCATGTTTTTGAAGTTTACGTGGCATATTCTTTTATGCCAGAGGAAAGACTCATCACTATTTGCTTTAGATAGAAAACAAGACACTTCTCCAGAGGGAGTTGTTTCTTGCAGATCCATCTTGTACATGTTTCCCTTCCTAGGGGCTCTGAGCAGGATGTACTCCTTAGGAATAACTACCCCGGAGCTTGAGAACAATGCACTCATGCTCAGTGAAGAGCATGTGATGCTTTTGGTCACAAAATTGGGACACACTCAAAAGATTGTATCCAAGCTCCTTGACAAAGTTTACCTTCTCAATGCTAAGCTTACCATTTGTAACCTTGCCCCTGCCAGTAATGTAACCTCCTGCATCTCCTCCAAAAGCATCAAATCTTTCAAAGTTTTGAAGTAAGGACTCATTGCCTGTCATGTGCCTGGAGCAGCCACTATCAATGATCCACACATTTATGTTTGCTTTTGGCTGTCCCTGCACAAAAAGAGATGATTTAGTTACATTTGGAAACCCAAGCCTCATTGGTCTTAGGCTTGTTAAAATAAGTTGAAGGCAATGAAACAGTAATTGATCCTATGTTCAGGCTCTGAGGATCATTTGCTGTTGCTGATGAAGAATCTTCAGTCACACGGTCTTCCTTCATCTTCCACACCACCTTTGGAAATTTGGCTTGACCTTCAAAGCTTCGGAAGCTTTTGCAGCTTCGGAAGATTTGGAGACTGGACCTTCGGAAGATCTTGCTTTCACTGTAGCAAGCTTTAGTACTTCGGAAGCATTCCTTTCTTCCGAGACCAAATTTTTTCCGAAAGCAATTTTTCACCTCCCTTCTTCTTCATTTTGGAGCTTTCGAAGGAAACAGATTTTCCTTCCGAAACTAGCTTTTCCTTCATCTTCCCAGAAGCTTTCTCTTTAAACATGTGGATATTGCTTTTGGGATTGTAGATACAATCTTTAGCCAGATGAGAAGTACTACCACACATGATGCATTCCATTTGCTTCCTTTTAGGAGTCTTCTTCTGAGAATAAGACTGAACTTGAACACTTTCTTTCTCCAGCTTCTTCTTCACAGATGATGCAGCAATTTTCTTAGGAAGAGAATTGCTCTTGGAGGAGGATGGTTCAGACTGTGTAGCAGTGGTACACAACAATTCAGCCTTCTCTTTACTGGAATGAGTTGGAATTGTACTAAAACTCTTGGTACTAGAGTTTG
This sequence comes from Flaveria sonorensis, assembly GCA_025506505.1. NCBI lineage: Eukaryota > Viridiplantae > Streptophyta > Magnoliopsida > Asterales > Asteraceae > Flaveria > Flaveria sonorensis. The sequence goes on along the minus strand of JACCIY010000951.1, from coordinate 21,516 downwards.
TAGTTGATTCTTCAGCCTTTACCACTTCAAACCCTGCAGAGATGAACACTTGTTTCTGCTTGGGGTCAAAAGTGGCCTTGATCTCTTGAGCCTTCGTTGATCTTCTCTTTGCTTTTCTGATCAAGTTCTTCCTCTCTGTCTTTGTCATATCAGCCTTCTTACTCTCCTCAGGAGCATGGTGACCCTTTTTGGATTGACTCTCTTCACTTATTTCAGAGTCATCCCTCACCATCTCCTCTTCATCCTCTTCAACACTAGGGTCTATGAGGGAAAGCTCATCTTCACCAGTCCACACCTTGGAGATCTTACAGATAATAGAGTGTGTGGAGGAGCTATCTCACAAGATCCCAATCCCTGCTTATTCTGATAACAAACTTTTGCATGCAGAGATGAGGATATTATGTTCTTGAAAGGTCTCTTCTTCAAGAACACATTTTTCTGCCCTGTCTTTGCTGATCACAAGCTCAGCCTAGCTTTCAGTCAACTTAGTAAAAAGATCTTTTATTTGAGTCTTGTAGTTTGTTTGCTTATGTTTAAGAGTTGAAATTGTTTTCTTTAGATCTTCTATTTTAAGCTTATAATCATTTTTAGCTCTCTTAAAATCAGCTTTTAAAATGTTTAAAGACTCAATATCAGATCTTATTTCTAAGTTGTAAGACCTGTATTGTTTACTTTAGCAATACATTCAGGATAGCAAAGATGTTCAAATACCTTGGCTTCATCGTGGTCAGCCATGAGTGCTTGATTTGGAGAAGCATCTTCAGCTTGGAAGCTCTAGTCAAAGCCTCCTTCTTCAACAGAACTGCAGCTTGTTGTCTTGGCTTCTCATTCTGATGCCCTCCTTTAGTGTAGTTTGGCCTGGATGATGTTTGGCCACCATTTGACTTAGGTGCCTTGCATTCTCTGGCAAAGTGTCCCATCTGGTTACAATTGTAACACTTTACTTTGATTTTTTCCAGCCCAAACTTGCCACGGCTGCATTGCTAGGAAACCTTCTCCCAGTCCTCTTGTAAAACTTCTGGGCTCTGTGAGTGAGAAGAGCCATCTGCTGGACTATCTCCATATATTCCAGATCGTCTGGATGGATACAGTACAGGTCTTCAAGAGTGAAGAGAAAGTTTCCTGAACTTTCATTAGTAGAGACAAAGGCTTGAGAGGAACTTGTCTCTTAGAAGAGACTTCCTTGGATGTAGCTCTCTCTGGGTGTCTCTGGGAAGGTGATGAAAGGACCCTTTTGTGAAGTTTTAGGGTAGCAGATAAGATGATGTTATGGTTCTCTGCTATCCCTCTCACCCACATGAAGGGCTGAACTGTGGTGAGTATTGGAGTTACCAGATGAATTTTGCATGTTCATCTCTATCTGGTATCCACTGAGTATCCCATACAACTCAGTGAGAGTAAGGGTCTTGAGGTTTTCAGTCCTCTTAATGACCACACAGTAGTGTGTCCATTGTCTGGGAAGAGAGGACATGAACTTCCTAACAATATCCCTGTTCTCAATAGTTACTCCAACATCAGCCAGAGTATCCACAATCTCAACATACCTGAAGTATTGTTGAGTCATGGTTTCACCTGTCTTGAAGGTGAAGTTTTCAAACTGCTGCTTCAGGAGGTCCTTCTTGTTTTCCTTGGCTTCATTGGACCCCTCATACATCAGTTTCAGTGCATCCCATAGCTGTTTAGCGGTCGTGCACTTTTTGAAACCTCTGTAGATGGAGTTTGGAAGAGCAGTTTGGAGGGCTGTCATGGCTTTCTGATCAATATCAATCCTTTTCCAGTCTTCATCAGAAAAGTCAGCCCTCTCCTTTGGTATCATGCCACCACCAGCAGCAGCTGAAGAGGTGCATGGTATATGAGGTCCATTGACAACAGACTCCCACATCCTGAAATCTTAAGACTTGATGAAGCCTTCCATTCTTTGGCACCAAGTGTCAAAATCCTCAGGAGTGATCAGTGGGGACTTTGTCATAGTTCCAGTTTTCATATCAGCCTTAGAGATAGCTGCCATTTGAAGAGTTAAGTGATGTGTGAAGCTAAGAGGATTAAAGATGGTGAGATCTTACAATCAAGAGCCTGGAATACTCTGATACCAATGCAGGACCGGGTAAGGGTACTTAACACTTAGTTTCACACGGAGGAGAGATCTTAGATCACTTAACAATTCAAATAGAGAACTGGTAACTTGAGACAGATGATACTAAGAACACAAGTAAATTAAAGAGACAGAACTAAGAACAACACAAGATTGGTTTTCAAGGATGTTGTATATTGATCTCAAGTTCTTTTACAAGTGTTACAAAGCATAAGAAATTACAAGGACCTGAGACACTTTTATACTACAACCTACAACCGTCACTTACATGTAAAGACAGTTGGGATTTGACTAATCTAGATAACAAGATCAATCTACAGTCAAAAGCAGATTGCCTTTTGACTAGTGACTATGACATGCCATAGCTCACTGACTTTTCCTAATACAAAAAGTCTACTGAAACAATTAAGGTAAGTTACAGACAAAGACCATTCCTACTTTTGATAAAACATGGAAGTTTCACCAACTTGTGTAAAGTAGGTGAACCACCAGAGCAGGCAGCGGAGAATGTGTCAGCTTTATCAACAGTTGATTCAGAGAAAGCATATTTTCTCTGTCCTCTGAAGAAATCAGTCTTCACAACTTCAGAAGACTTTGTCTCTGAAGCTTCGGAAGATTTCATCTTTGGCTTCGAAGATGCGGGTCTTTGGCTTCGGAAGATTTCACACTTAGAATATTTTTTTCTGTTTGAGTGTGAAACTTCCGAAGTAACTCCTTCTGAACTGTTAGCTTCGGAAGATCTTACACTTAGACACATTTGAGAGTGTAAGACTTCCAAAGCTAGTTCATCTTTGTTCCTTAGTGCATGCATGGAAGACTTGGTTGTTTAGTCTTGTTGGTTGCATCAGCCTCATAATCTTCAAATGATCTTACAAAACTATACATAGTTGATTCGATTCGCTCAAATTCATTCCATCCATCCCTCCTTTTTTTTCATTCCATCCATTATTTCATCATTAGTTACCAACACCACCCGCTCACCCACCACAACAACCACTACCGACCACCAAGATTGTTCGTCACCGGCAACCACCACCAGGCACGACCACCACCGCCCGCTGCGTGAAACCGCCGCCTTCGGAGACAACCGCCGCAGCCGAAAACCACCACCGGCCACCGGAAACCGCCACCTGCCACCACCGTCGTCGGAAACCGCCACCGGCCACCACCACCACCTACCATCACCACCATAACTACTTTTACATTGCATTCCTTCGTTTTTTTCATACCTAACAAACAACACAAAATGATTCATTCATTCCTAAAAATAACTAAACAATTCAATAAAATATAATTATTCATTTCATTCTTCTCATCCGACTCATTTATTTCATTACTTTATTCATTCAATTATCTCATATCAAACCAAGCTTTATTTTTGTGTTTAAGGTCATTGATATATCCACGTGGTACACTTCATTCAGAAACCGATACGACGACGCATCTTCAACCTCCTTTTCTAAAACATATATCATCGTTTACTTCCTTCACTTCCTCTCCAAAACTGCCCCAAAGGCATGTGCGTTATCCCCTCCGACCGGTGGATCTCCGCCGTCGCCGTCGTTCCTCCGTCCCCACCGTCCGCCGTCACCTTCTTTCCGTACACTTCTTCCTCCCTTAAACTCTTCACCCCACAGATCTGTGTGCATCCTATGCTTTAATTTAGAAAAAAAATCTAAGAGAGAGAAAATAAAGGTCAGATTGTTAAATTCGATCAATATATTCGTATATGCGTTTCATAAGCCTTTGAATTCCTTAACATTTAACGTTTTGTGTTAATCCGGTGCTAACTTTGTTTAATTTTCGTATTAGTTTGTGTTGAAGGTGAAAAGTATGTGAATTCGAAATTAGGGATCTGTAAAAACCCCAATTTTCGCCTTGATTTGTGTTGATGGCTGAAAACGTGAATGATGATATGGTTATGAATCTTGATTTGAACCAAGAGCCGTTAGTTGACATACCACCACCACCTCCGCCGTTTGGGTACGGTCCTTTGTTAAATGATTTTCGAATCGAGGATCGGATTAGGCAGCTTGAAGCGGTTAGTGCTAGGGCTAGACAACGCCAGCGGTGGCGACAGGCTAGGAACAATCCTGAATTGAGTTATATGAGGGCGATTGGGGCCGGTGTTGATGCAGGGGACCGTGGGTTAGAGAGTGATGGTACCGGAGGCGTGGTTGGGGATAGTGATGAGAGGGGGAGGAACTGCAAAAGGGATGTTAGCCAGTTGGCGAAGGCGTTGGAGATGGATGTGGATTCGAAGAAGACGGATAATGATGGAGGTGGTGATGGTGAAGATGATGATGGTAGTGGTGGTTTCTTTGATTGTAATATATGCTTGGAAACAGCAAGGGATCCTATTTTGACTTGTTGTGGCCACTTATTTTGTTGGTGTTGCTTCTACCAGTTATCGTATGTAGATTCAAGTGCGAAAGAATGCCCTGTTTGCAAGGGAGAAGTGACAGATTCGAGTATTACACCCATTTATGGCAATGGGAAGAATGAGCCAGTGTTAAAGTTGGAATCTGGTGTTAAAATACCACCAAGACCACCAGCTAGACGAGTAGAGAGTATCAGACAACAAAGGGTTGTTAGGGGTATCTCGCATATTCCTGTAGCAGAAGCAGTTAGAAGGATTAGGATTGGAATTGGTTCGATTGGGGAAAACCATATTCAAGGACTTAACAGTGTACTTCCTTCTTCTGATGCAATTCCCTCATTGCTACACAATACAGAGGCTGGGGTAGTCGCCGCCAGCGCTCCCGCCAGTTCTCTAGGGTAATCTCTGAAAGTGCTGCTTCACTTTCTTCCATTTCATCCGCACTTAACAATGCAGAAAGGTTGGTTGAAGATCTTGAAACTTACATCAGTGACCGTCTTTTGAGGACGACAGATTCACAGATTATACCAAGTAATCAAGAAATGAATACTCTTCTTGGTCATATGGCTGAAATTCAACCGGAGCCCCAGAATGCAGAGATGAGTCTTTCTTTACCACTTTCTACTTCTTCTCAAAGATCCGTTGCTGCTACTGTTGTGCAGTTGGATAATTTATCAACTGATAATGCTGTAGAGATTGATCTAACTATATCACAATCACATCCGTCTTCTAATTCTATACAAACTAATGTTTCACGAGCTTTGAGTTTAGAAGGTGGAACATCTAGGGAACTCAGGAGGCGACGTTTGAGGTGATGTTTATGTTCTTCAGAAGTGAATTTTACCTTTCAATGCGCATCAACCGAGTTACCTAGTATTTACTTTTAGTCATGTTTTCGTCATCACATTGATTTTTCATAGTAAGCATGTTTAAGATGTTGAGGGTGTTACCTTTTTTCTTTAATAGTCTGTCATTCAACACATCATATGTTGTAACATGTTTAAGATTTGGAAACTTGTAATACCTGATTTGTTGCTTATACAAAATGCCTGTGTGTCATCACTGATGCTTTACAATTGTTTAGAAAGCTGCTAAATAGTTAAGTAATTGAGATATATGTGCAGTAGGGAACATTTGCTCATAACAGTTGTCACTAATAGCTCTTGTGAAACCATAGATAACTTATCATAGGGAGTTCAATTAATTATGGAGCAACAAGCCGTCTTGTTAATATTATTGCCAAGACTGAAAAGATTGTTCATTATGAAGTTTTGAAAACTGCTGATCAGCTGATCCCATTTTCTGCTACTTTTTTTTTAGTTTATGCAATTTGTTTTATAGTTACCTCCGAATGTTAGTTCATGCTTTTGTTATCTCTACTTGGTATTCTGAATAAGCCATTGGAAGGATTATTAGCTGTAGAGAATGAAGTTTCAATTATAGGGCTTATAAGTTTACTGTAGAAGAGCATTTTAATAGTTTACCCTTTGATATGTAAGTTACAATTTGTAATATTTGTGCTTACCTTCAGTATTTTGAGTTATGGTTTTACCCTTAGGGTGGCGGGAGTCCAGTTTTCCAATCCATCCTATCCCTAAACTCTTTGTGCTCTACAATAGCGTCACATCAAATGTTTCCAGCCTTCCCTAACCTTCCTTAAAACCATGAGGTCCATCTTTCTCATCCCTAAACCATTTTTTAAATGAATTAAATAAAACGAGAGAGAGAGAGAGGTAGAGAAGCAAAGAGAGGGAAGCGGGATGCCTTTTGTGAGTAGAAGTCTCCCATGGAGAAAAACCAACAGTACCGATGGGGGCGGGGCGGTGTTTCAGGCGGCCCGCACGATCCCGCATCTTATCCTGCTACCCACTTCTTCCACTCTTATAGGATAAGTATGTAGCCCAATTTGTGTACTGCAATTTGTCACTTGAAATACAATGCGTTAATTCAAAGAATAGATGTTTCACTCGTTGTTTTCAAACTGAATTTGGAAGAATTCATTTGTTCTTTATGTCGGAAAAGAGAGAAACGTTTACATCTTGAAGTTTGGTGTGAGAATATCATGTTGTAGACAATTTTAGTAGAACCGCTTGGGATCCCTGCTTGACTACTGAATCCAATTCTCAATCCCAAAGCTAGTGCAGAGGTGACACCTCTCCCTAAGCTGCCTTGGCAAAACTCCTTGAATTTGTTCCCCACACCGGCTCCAGTAACAAACCTGCTTTGTTTTCTCTTCTACCACCATCACGTGCGGCGCACCACCACTGAGGTTCAAAATTGTTTCCGAAGCATTGTACGTACCTTTTTAATCTAATCAAAACTTCCTTCGAGTCTAATATTTATTTGTCAGGATCTCTTTTAGCCAGCCTGACCCCAATTAGCCAGCATATCTGATATGCTTATTATGGTTTCTGTCAGGAATGCTTTATATGCTGTTCTTGGCTGTGCCATACTGATCTAAGTTGACTGCCGCAGGAGGGGATGGTTTCAGACCTCCCTTGGTAGCTACCACTCTAGCTCAATGTGCCAGTCTACCACCAATCACCGCCTCACCGGTCACAATCAGCAACCAAACCTGTCTCTAAACATCTGGTTTAGCTGGACGATTGGTTAAGGGTTGCTGCATCGGGATTTTCCCCAGCAGGGTGCTCATTTCTGTAAAGTGATTCGCAGCATTGTAGAGGACTCCATTTCTGTTGGAGAGAGTCCATTACATTGTTTCAGTTGATATTCAAGCAGCCTCTTAATTCAATTATAAATCCTTAAATTAAATCAAATCTGAAAATGATGCTTGTCCACCAGATACAATTTCAAATGAAACTATTATGGTAACGTTTTGTCCGCTGTAGGAATTGGAATTTATCTGGAAACTATCATAGGAAGTGTAGTAAAAATACATTGTAAATGATATAATTACCCTTAATTGTATTATTGTAAGTTTATGTATATTTTAAAATAATATCTTGAGAACTAACAAATATATACTTGTAAGTTTTTTGTTAGATGCATTATAAGTTTCTGTTAGATGCATTATTATAATTTTTTTACCATATTAACTTCTAAAATATTAATCATACAGTTTGAAACAAGTAGTCTTTTTTTTTTTTTTTTTTTTTTTGCATATTAATGCAATGCTATGAATAATTTGCAGAAGTACTTTATCAAATAAATTTATTGAAATTAAAAACTGATCAAACATATTGTCTAAACATTAGAAACATATTATACTAACACGAATGCTAAACATACTATTACAAGTTGTTCAACTTCAACATACTACCAATGTTGTGCAAACATACGACTTCTAGTTGTGAACATGAATACAAATTGTTCAAACAAATTCCTAAGTCAAACTTACCCCGACTACAAAAACCTTACCCAAGCTTCCCTTTCTTCTTCACCTAAATTACTAAAAGTGATCACTCTGTTATGGTTCCTCTTTGTTTTTCTGAATTGCTCTAAACATTTCCAAGTAAGTCAAATATGTCATTTTTGAAAGCTCGGAATTGGCCATCAAAGTTCTCTTCACAGTATCAATTCAATTTTGTTCCTTGATTCAACTCGGGCAAAGACTGTAAAGTTTCTTTTAGACAATGACTAAATAACATGACGACATTATTGAAATTCTAGAACAAAAAATTACTTGGCTGTGATTTTCCTCTTCTTACCACTAACACTAAATATTTTTTAACTTGAAAACTTGTAGTGGTTTCTTTATTATGACTAAGTTTATTGAAATCATCATCCTCTTAGTGTTCATATTCTTTTATGTTCATCTCTTGTTTCATCTCGATCACACTTTTCACTCTATTACCTTGAGCTCAATCTTTTCTAAAAATAACAAACAGTTTCATAGTGAGGAGCCTCTAATGTTTCTATTTAGCCGTGCCATTTACGATTCTGTTTCATATTATGAGCTTAAAATAAAGACATCATCAATATCTTCATAATTGCATATTTGGTTTAAAGAATTTATACAGATTGTAGTGGCTAGGGTTGTTGTAAGGAGTCTGTAGGTTATAAACATTCCTGAGGATTGTATATATTTTCCTTTGGAATTTTGAGCTTTTTCGGAGTTTCCACTAAATGGAGGATGTGGTTGAGACTAATTCCAAGTTCAGTTCATTCTCGTACTCAACCAAACATGCCAAGTAGTGGAATTCAACTTCTAATTTCATTAAAATCAGATGTATTTCACAAACCAAACAGGTCATTATGAAGGTATTGATGTTGTGTTTTTACTCTTGTCATGTGAAAAAGGATCATAAATGATGGCTAAATGAAACATAAAAGACTTTCTAGCTATGAAGAATCGTGTGTTATTTTTAAAAAAGATTAAGCTCAAGGTAATAAAGCCAAAAATGTTGTTGAAATGGAACAAAAGATGAACATGGAAGAAACAAGGGCACTATGGGATGATAAGTTTTAATGAACCTAGCCATGATGAGTTACCAATGCAAGTTTTCAAGCTAAAGAAACTTCAACTGGTTAGTCAAACTAGAAATGCATGAATCAAGTCAATTCTTTGTTTTAAACTTTCAATGTTTTGGTTGTTTATTCGCTGATCGTCTTAAAGAAACTTGGACAAATTGAGCAAATGTATATAATTTGAACTTGTTATAGAGAAGAAAACTTTGATGGTCGCTTTCAAAAATGAAATCTTTGACTCGAAAAGATTTAGAGCAATTGAAAATTCAAAAGATGACCATAATAGGGTACAATTTGTGTTAGTCATGCTTACAACTTGTAGCCGTATGTTGGAACAACTTTTAATTGTATTTTTGAACGTTGGATAAGATAGCTGTATAGATTGATAATATCACAATCACATCATCTTCTAATTGTAGAAGAACTATGTTTCACGGGCTGAGTTTAGAAGGTGGAACATCTCGAGAACTCCAGGTGAGACGTTTGAGGTGATGTTAAGTTCTTTCAAAGTGAATGTTTCATATTAAATATGAATGCATATGGACCCCGTTACCTAACATTTACATTTAGTCATGTTTTCGTCATCACATTGATTTTCATTGTAAGCATGTGTTTAGATGTTAAGAGTATTGCCTTTCTTCTTAATAGTCTTGTCATTCAACACATCATATGTTGTAACATGATTAAGATTGGAATTTTGTAATTACCTGAATTGTTGCTTAAACAAAGTGTCTGTGTCGTTACTGCTGATGCTTTACATTTGTTTAGAAATCTGCTACGCAGTTAACTAATCAAAATATTTGTTCAGCAGGGAAGTATTTGCTCATAGCAGTCGACACTAATAGATATCTTGTTGTGAAACCATAGATAACTTATCATAGGGACTCCCCATCTTGGTGATTTCATGGCCAAAACTGACAAAGATTTTTCATCTTGAAAATTTGAAAACTGTTGTTCCCATTTACTGCTTCTTTTTCTATGTTTATGCAATTTATTAATATAGTAACCTCCAGATTTTAGTTCCTGCTATGATCGCTGCTTGCTTGGCATTCTGAACAAGCGATTGGAAGGATCATTAGCTTTAGAGAATGGAGATTTAACCATAGGATTCCTAAATTTACTGTGGCAATGATGATCTGAATTCTAAGCAACATTTCAACAGTTCACCCGTTGACTTATAAATCGCAATTGTATCTGTATTATCTGTAGTTATAACCTTCACCTACAATAGAGGTTTTTTCTACCTGGAGTTGGAAGCATCCGTTTGATGTTTGTGTCAGGAAGAGAGAAAATTGTAGATCTTGAAGTCTGGTTTGAGAATGTCATGCTGTTGACGATTTTGGAAACAACTTGGGACATACCTTATGTCTACTAAACCCAACGCTCAACCCATCCTAACCACTAGGTCTGTTAATATTCTAGAACCAGGATCCAGCAGTGAAGCAAGACCATACGGTGAAATCCTCTTTCTTTGTTTCAACTGGTCCAGCTTCTCAACTGTTGGCCGAACCAAGCAACCTTTTGTTCTTGTCTTTCTCACTCCCAATCGCCCCACTATCTACTAGTCTGGTTCGACTCGAACGTCTATCATGTCAAGCTTCCTGACCTGCTTTGTACCAGCCGGTATCAGGTTTCTTGATATCGATGGTTGTCATCACATAACAAAATCAACTCCGAAGCTAGTGCTAAATGATGCCTCTCCCCATGCTGCACTGCCACTTGGCAAAATTCTCAAACATCTGTTTTGAATTTATTCCCTCCACTGGCTGCAGGAACCAACCTTCATTCTTTCCTCCTCTACCACCATCACTGCCACCGCGACCACCACCACCACTGAGGTTCAAAATTATTTCATGAGACATTGTATGACTTACCTCTTTAATCAGATCAGATTTTTCTTTTAAGCTCAATATTCGTTTGATTTTATTTGTCTCGTGATCTCTTATGGCTAACTTTTAGTAAAAAGCTTTTTTGATTTGTCTGTTATGGCTCCAGCCAGGGATGCATCTATATGCTGATCTTGGCTGTGCCATACGGACCAAAGTTGACTGCAGCAGGTAGGGATAGTTTAAACCACCCGTGATAGCCGCCACTATAGCTCAAATTGTCATATGGGTCTACAACTAATTGCTACCTTGCTATGGACAAGTACAACAAACCCATCTCCAAACTCCTGGAGGAGCTGGACGATTGGTGACTGCACTGTGAAGGAGTTTATGTTGCAAAGTTCAGTTACATTATTTAAGTTGATATTTATACAGCCTCTTAATTCAATCATAAATCTCTTAAGTAAATTTATATACTAAAAGTGTTGCTAGTCAACCAAATTCAACTTCAAATGCAAACTCCAACAAAATATATAGTCACTGGAAACATGGATATGCATAGATTCATAATTTGCGTATGAAATCAACTGTTTGAGTTTAGATCTAAAGTTTGAATGGCCCAACAAATAGTATGGGTATGTCCGGGATTGCTTATTTTAGCCTTGACTTTTAACTTATTAACTTTTAAAAAGTTAATAAGTTAAAAAAAGTGTTTGGCAATCTCAAAATACTTTTTAAACTGATTTTTATATAGGGTAAAAAAAAAATGTTTTGAAAAGTAAAAAGGTGGTTACTTATTGACTTTTAAAACTACTTTTAGTCTAATTTTCTGTTATACCTTTTTACTACCTTCTATTAACTCCCCCCATTTTTAAAGTATGATTTTTTTTTTGTTATTTTATAACGTTTTAGTTTATAAGATAACCAAACATTTTTTTAAAAACTTATTTTGAAAAGTCACGAGTTAATAAGTTCTTTTCGTTAAAAGTTATTTTCAACCAAAATAAACAATCTCAAACATGCCTTATATCATCTTCAATCGATTTTAGAATATTTCCAAGCTTCTTTTAAAGGTATAGCATTTCATTTATTTTGCAGCTGTGAATAGAGGAACTAAGGGGGACAACAATGTAAAAAGTGAAAAATTACAAATGGTTGAAAGTAAAAAAGAAAATAATATACATTCTTGAAAATCTCTTTGAAATCTATTTCTATTAATATATATAAACAAAAATAATTTTTTATATATTCTAATACATTTAGTAGAAATATAAAATAGATATTGAGAATTTTAAATTTTTTAACTTGGGTATAATATATAGTTGTTTTAAAAAAAGTTGATACGTTGTAATTGTGTATCTAAATTAATTAAGCATTGTCTAATAATTCAATTATAATAGTGCGTACAAACTAGTTACTGTTTTATGGTTGTGCGAGTATAATGGTACACATAATTTGTTATAACAGTTTCTTCCTTTTATTTTACAGACTCATATACCCTCATCTTTAAATGCACATGCCGTATCTTGTGCACTTTATACCTTTTGTACGCACAAGTGTTTATATAAGCTAGAAATTCCCGTCATCTAGTCACAAGGTATAAAAGTGGTTCATTTATTTCTAATTGTTTAGGGGTTATCATTATGTGTGTTTGAGTGTTTTTGTATTATAGGGATATACCTACAAGCGTGTTAGCCTGTTAGGGGAGATTGGAGAAAGGTCACGACTTGAAGTTTAACTTTGGAGTCATTCAATTTAAAATTATGAAGTTGGGCCTAAAACTCTTTAAGGGATCTACAAATGATTCATTGCAACCATGACAAGATAATCCATATGTTTGGTTTAAACGCTTGAATTTTTGCTAATATGTTAACAAACTTTCAATTCAAAGACATGAGATTTTAAAATTATAGTACAAGTACTTTAACTTAAAAAATAAACTTGTAAAATTAAACTACAAACCATTATCATGAAAAAATATACAATCATATCTGAACCAACAATAGGAAGATCAAAACAGTCAACTAAAAAAATTGTTGTAGTACTTTTGATGAAGAAATACTCACTTTTATAAGGAGAAATCCGAATAGCACAAGGGCATCAAAAATTCAACCCTAGAAACATTCCAACTGCTCACAAAAGACATTCTCTCTAAAAACCTTAGAAACCAGAAGAGTAGTGTGAATGTTTCATACATTTTATAAATGTAGTGTAGTTTCTCAATAAAAGTGCATGCATATTCACATTCATTCTCCATGAACAACTCTGATCTAGACCGTCTCCATGTCGAAATTTGTTTTTACGCTGTTCAGAGCTCACAAGACATATAACAAATATTGTGACATACCATTTAACAAGTTGGATATATTTATTTATAATATGTTTAGATATGAAGTGAAATAGTAATCTAAAATAGAATTCAAACAACCGGCTTTAACGAAACAATTTCACAAAGTAGAACACAAATGTAATGAATAACTTATGTATTAATAGTATTTAATGATATATATTATGTTTAAAGTTGTAAAAAATTTGTTTTCTTATTTTTTAAAAACTCATTTTAAACTTAGAAAAACTTATTTTCAAGGAGAGTAAATCATTGGAAATGATCGAAACTCATTTATAGTATTATTTTTTTCATGACATTTGTAAATCAAAATATTCAATCATGTTCAATGATTTATTGTTATCACGTTGAAAACTACTCAGAATTCTCACGCTTTAGTAAGTTTTTCATTCAATGATGTAATCATTAATCATCGCTCTTTTATTAATCATGACATAGAATCTTCATCATTATTGGAGATTTTCAAATACTTCCATATATGCAAGTAATCATGTTTTTGTCTCATTCCAACTTACATCTTGATAAAGAACTACAGTCTACAAATCGATAACCCAATTTTTTATACCAAAAATTGAAAATATCACAAACTCAAGGGTGAGGTGATCTTGCTTCTTGCAAATATTGCTTATTTGCCTCTAAACAACTATTTATTATTCTGTCACTAATAATTTGTTGAAAACAAATTACGCACACACTAACAATGCTCATGAAATGACAACTATAAACATTTTGTAATCAACTTGAAAAGGCTATAGATAGCCTTTGGGAGATTAATAATTCAACATGGATATATCTTTTGAATAATCTTACAATCATGGTCTACTCTAAAACATGACAATTTGTGAAGCATTTATTATATAAACTGTGAAGTTTTACCCAATATGAACTAAACATCTCTTGCCTCAAATTCAAGTATGGTACACCAAAAATATCACTTGCATAGATGATAGTCCCAATAGTGTTATGCTAGGCGAAGTGTGTTCTCTACGATCGCAACAATCAATGTTAACATCACGTACTTCATCACTAGACACACGTCTAGTGCGTTTTAAACCTCAAACTATTATTTCCATACGACATGCTTTTAACTAAATTATCTCAACACATACGCCTTTTGAACATTCACAATTTCATCTTTCCTTTAAGCCTTAGTCCCCTAGCACAAATTATCTCGAATTATTTGTCATTGATTAACACCTTTGATTAGTATTTACTTAGTGGTGTAAAATTCCTTGTAATGCTACTAAAGATGGCCCCAAAGCTCTGCTTACACTCAAAGTGAAGTGCATGAAAAAAATCAAATAAAAAATTGCAAATGAAATTATATAAAGCATGAACATGGTAGGTTAGCCCCGCCAATACTAGGATAACTGCTACACTTTATAACAAAGGCGTAAAATTAACAATCATGATATTTTACAAGACCTTTAAACACAATGTCATTGCACTTGTGCAATCTCTATCCCTAAATAAACATCTCTATGATCTCTCCCCATGCCATTTACCGTCCGGATTAGATACTTGTGATTATTCATCATTGGGTTATTCTCGATCCATTGGCTGTCCACGCATAGACCGCCCACCTTCATCTGTAAATCCAGCCAACAACATCAAGTTTATCAATACAAAAGAACAATCACAAATCTACTCAAATACTTTATCTAAGATTTCCTCAACAAGCAAATATTTGGTCATGATATTTGACCATCGAGACAAACAGTAGACTGAAAAATTATTTAATGGCCGAAACATAGAATGGTTGGTTAAAGCAATTTCTTCAATGTAAAAAGTAAAAACCATATCAGAGTTTTATGAGGATGTACCACTTTCACCATCAGAGATATCTGCTAGCTTTGCAATGGCATCGGCAAGTGCCTGTTCATGTTCCTGCATTATATCAATCATAAATGAGATGTGAACTGAAAGTACCAAACAAGAGATAACGTTATGTATAAATGGTCAACGAGTAAATCAGAAATTAGCTAAAAAAGAAAACAGTTGAGAGCCACCATTCAAACGTGCACAACAAACAGAAATTAGCTCAAGAAGCAGGGCCAACCAAAACCCATGCACAAAAATTGCCCATTTTAACCCGCTTCCCACCTGCCCATCTATTAAAAACAAAAGAATTCGCAAAATTCAGACTTGTGTTTTCCTAACCTTCAAGACTTTCCTAGCTTTCTCCATCTCAAGAGGATCCGGATGGCTGGATCCAAATACCCTCTCCACCTGTACAATATCCATCAATAAATGAACTATTATACCGAGGATAAGATTCAACGCACATACATTTGATCCTGACTGTTTGATTATTTACCTCCTTTATTAGAGTATCAGTGTTAAGTAACTGAATATCATCTAAACCCTTCTTTCCTATGCCATTCTGTGACAGTGGAAAATCCTTTCTTGTTTGACCTTTGGTCATCCCTCTACCTCTTCCTCCACCTGGACCATTATCACGTCCAACGGGTCGACCCATTCCATGACCTGATCCGCCATACCCCCCTTTATGAGCAATACCAGGGTCCTCACCTTCTACCCATTGTATATCTTCGGGAGATATCTGCAACAACAAAAATTCAGTAATGGGAAATTCTTAAGTCGAAGAACCTTTTAAGAATACATACAAGGAAAAAAATTTGAATGACGACTTACCTCTGCAAGATTAACCCATTCCCATGTCTCATTTGTTGTATACATCATATACTAGAGCATGGCGGCCCTGAAAATCATATTTTCAGCACATAAAACGTGACTGGGGGCAGAAAGTCATCAAGGCATGCATGTTAAGAAATCAAACTACCTCAACAGGATTGTAATCTGTTATTGTAGCTTCATAGAAATTGTTGTCATCAGGCCACCTGGTTCTTACTTTCCTCCCAATCAATGGAGAGAATGATGATGTATCAGCAGACACGTTTGCAAGTGCACCAGAAGTCGCACGATTACCAAGCTGGGCCCTGCCAGTTGAGCCTGATGTAGGGTGCTGAGCTTTTATGGAAGACGCTCCACCCATCATCTGACCATGCCAAACAAATGTGTGAGTTGAGAAGGAACATAAATAGAAACAATCGCTAAAATAGAACTTAATAAACGAGCCTACAGATTTCTTGCTTTTCGCCTTGCTCCCTGTCACAGGTGCTCTTCTAGCAGATGAAGAAGTGGGTAGTGGTACATGTTGTGGTGGCACACCAAAAGACTGAGAAGGTCCTGATGTGTTCATCTTCTGTTTCTTACGGGTTCCTGAGACAGATGGGCTCGGTAATGGATCATGAACTGCTTGACCCGTGTTGACCATCCCAGGTTGAAGCCCACTTGACTGTCTCCACTCCCTATTGTCATCACACAACATTGCCAGACATCAGAAAAACAAGTTCCTCATCATAATATGACAAAAGTGTGTTTATCAAGACTACTGGACCTTATTCTCCGGATGACGTCATCTGAATTACTTTGAGCAAAAGCTCTCTATGTTCTTCATTTGACAATCTCAATTCTTTTCGGAGCTCAGTTATTAAACCTTCCTTTTCCTGAAGAAGTTTATTTAATAAAATTTCTAACTAAAACCTGATTAAAAAACATAAGACTCAAGCATATATAACGACAATAAATACCCAAGTAATTGCATCTGCTTGGGCTTTGAAGGCTCGTAGAACTGAACTGTATGCTTCTTGCTCAAGGAGGTGAATTTGAGCTTCCATATCAGTTTCCCCATACATCCTAGAAGGATATTGTACAGCACCCATAACTGCAGATCGTCCATTACCTGCCACATGTCCACCTCTTGGCATCCTGTTTTGATGGGATGGTGGAAGATCATCATCAGTTCCTGCAATTAATCCAAATTAGTAATGTAAAATCACATCAAGCCCATTTATGTTTGCCTTACATAAATGATCCCATATCATACATCTTTGCTGTTTTCTCAACATCTCTCACAATGATTATATTTCAACACACATGATGCTTGTCACTCTAAGATTACATACATGGCTCCCACCTAGGTTCTGAAGTAAGCACTAGTTGCCTATACCTGTTGTTATGACTTTTACAATTGAAATATACTTCACAGTTTATGAGCCCATTCAAGAAAGACATATTCAGTTTGTTCAGCTTGCTTGCTTTGGGAAAGGGTTCTAGTTAGACAATGGTGATTTGCATCTAACTATGATACAGACATCAGGATTACGCCTTCTTGATATAATAGCATTTTTCCTAATATTTCTACCCACTTCAAGTATAAGGTGAGGACAATCCAAAGAGGAGAAACAATGTATAATCTCCGAAGGAGGATATATGAATGAGAATGACAGGGCACTACGTTATCAGATTAACTTTTGCTTACTGAAAAGAAGTTCACCAACAGGTCATATTTGAAATAACAAATTAGCTCAGTCAAGTACCTACTAATTCTCCACTAACAAGAGTATGATTTTCTCTTTTAGCTAGCAGAACTCAGAAGTGATTTACAGATTGCACGTATCATAGATATTTAAACCGTTTTATGCTCTTGTGATATTCAACTACTAAATGATTACCAACCACGAACATGTAGAATAACAGTTGCACCATCACCCTGTACTCACCCAAAAAGAATGGAACCGTTATTCACACATAAGTGAAACAACAAAACAGGAAACATGGTTTCTAGAATAAATCAACACCATAGCATAATTTTCGAAAGCAATCCCCCTCAACAAGGTTCCTCTCTCATAAAGATAAAAACAAATGGCTATGGTTATAATTCAACTAAAGTATGTGTAGCTGCAATACTAGTTGGTGCAAATAAATATCGCCCAAGCTCTATGTGCGCCTATTGCGAAGCACTAACTGTCACATGGGCAAACGCCACAACTTTATAAGTACTCATCCATTTAACATACAGAAAAATGTCTTGATACTCCTTTTTATAGTTTCTAAACTGGTCTGCTTCTTGAACACACTTCTCACCCATCTGAATACCAGTGTTTTCATTTCGGAGCATCCCTTATATCCAGGGCATCTAAATCGGTTCCCTTTTATGTATACTTTTTTAACATCCCGTATATCCAGGGCATCCAAATTGGTTTCCTTTTATGTAAACTTTTTTGAACATCCATAATATCCAGCCGTTACAGATGCTGAGTTGGTGATCACATTGCATAAAAGCATTGACATAGCTAAGTGGGATTTATTAGGGTTTAGGTTCTACATATGCTAGAAAGTTAAGCACTTAAGCGTGGTGACATTTAATGATTTAAAGATGTTAAAGCCTAAAGGTGTTATACACGAATAGACCTTCGAAATTTGAATACAGTCTAGATGAACTTTAATATATATGTTCACCTGATCCATAATCATATAAATCATGCAAAGACAATCTGAAAAACCATTCTCTTCAATACTTTATTAGTTGGAGCTTTCAAGGTTCCGGTACGACGGAAAGAAAGCAACCAACAGAAACTCCTTAAAGGAAGCCTACTCATGGTCCCAGGGCCCTACTTAATTTTGATTTAGTATCAGTTATAACCACCATTTGAATGTACTAACAACTACCCAACTTTGAATTGACTCTCAGAAGTCAAAACTGCACTACACAGTCCGGTCTAAACATATGCACATGACCAAGAAAAAGGTAGCTCCAACATACTAGCACGTCGTTTTCTGATTATCTCACTTTTTCAGTATCATTAATACACACGCATACACCAATATAGTAGCTCCTAAGTTTTAAACCCCATTAACTCCAGTACACAAAACTCACACTTCACCTGCCCCAGCCAGACACTGAACTTCACGTTCCCTTCGCTTCTATAGTTCTATAACCCTTTGATTAAAACCCAAATTTGTCAATAAAATTCAACTAAAAAACCATCTTTTGAGTCAATCAAACAAGACAACCGCAACAAATTCAAGTTTTTTGAGCGTCAAATTGAGAAAAGACAATAGACAAACCCAAAATTAACAGAAAGAAAATGCTGAAAAAGGGATCAAGCGAATGTATCGCACATTGATCGAATTGATCGAAGACACATTCACCAAGAAAGAGTAACAAATAATCGATCCCCATAAAGTTATAAACTCACCGCTGCTATCATACGGTTCGTAGTCCATAGCCAGCTTGCAAAGTAAACCCAACGATAATCGAAATCCCACAAGAATTACGCACAAAAACCCCTAAATGCGCTTAAAGATTCGAAACAACGCGAATCAATCAAACACGAGTCGAAGGCAACGATGAATTGCCTGTGTGCGGATTGAATTGGCGTCTAACGAGAGATTAATCAAGTGATTGAGGGTTTGAAGGGGATCGATCGAAGGCGATTTAGGGTTTGTTTTGGAGTTTAGAAAGAGTGATGACAAAAGGGTAGGAGACGCGGATTCGAAAGCGGTTGGTTGTTTTAATTAATTGTTGTGTTTGAGTTCCGCCTCCTTTTGGGGTTTTGACTTTTTTTATGGTCAAACAATTTGTGATCTTTCAATGAGAGATTTATTCAAGATCTTTGTCAAGTTTGATTATTTTTAGTTTATAATTATATTTTTAAGTCAATGAATTTACCATTTTGAAAAACAAGTTTCATATGTAATATCTTTTTTGAGTAGTATAAGACTCAATTTCTATCTTAACAGACTTCAAATGTAATAAAAATATGTAAATTTGGAGTAGTTAAATAAATGTCATTATCATCGAATGTGGTACACATATTTAGCTTAGGGTGGTAGGTCCCCGTGCCACATCCATCACACTGCATCAAACACCCACCAATCACATAATGAAACGTTATATTACATCACATCATATCACATTACATTACATCACATCACACCAAATTGGTAGGGGCACTCAAACCACACCACATTATAATTTTTTTTTTAAACAAATCATCGCCACCACCTGCCGGCCACCATCACCACCACTTGCCATCCACCTTCACCATCCTATCACCGTCGGCCACCACCATCAACCACAAAACCACCTCTTGAAACCGAAACCACCATCCCGCCGTGAGCCCGTGGCGCGAGTGCCCCCACCAGCCTTAGTTATTTATACCATAATCTATCTATCTATTCTAATAAACCAAGGTTTTGGGAGACACATGACGTGATTCTGTACAGTGTTGTCGCGCCACTCCGGCCCCGCCGTGATTCTTTTATTATTTGTCATTATAATTTTTTAAATATTTATTGCTTCTTATTTAACCGATAGTTGCTAACATTTAACATCCAAATTTTTTATAAAAACTAATATACATGGCTTCTACTGTCTAACCTAGTTAGAGAATATAAACTGATTAGATTTTGTTCAGACCATCCGCTTTGCATCTTTTTCATGAACAATGTTACTACGTCCTCCGTATTTGTCAGTGCTACCCTCTATCTCTTCCACCTCTATACTTGGCACCACTCCATCCATCTCTCTTCCACCTTCGCATCCCTAACTTTAAATCATTT
This sequence comes from Flaveria sonorensis, assembly GCA_025506505.1. Lineage (NCBI taxonomy): Eukaryota > Viridiplantae > Streptophyta > Magnoliopsida > Asterales > Asteraceae > Flaveria > Flaveria sonorensis. The sequence continues at coordinate 1,012 of JACCIY010000951.1, read as the reverse complement.
CTATTTATGTAAATAAGTAAATGATTATGAACACAAAAATTAACCAAATTTTGGAGAAGGAACACTGATCAACCAGAAAAAGATCTTTTTATGTTATTATCTTCTTTGTTCCATAGAGCTATCTCGATGGGTGGAGGAATGTTATCAAGAGGTCAGACCATCTTAGAGTTCATTCTCTCAAAATATGAACATCATTTTCAGCCAGGTTTTTGAGCTCAAAACAAACTTAAACTCATCTTTACCATAAACATAAAATGAGTTAAATACGTTTTTCATCCCTAAGGTTTCACAGAATGTCATTTGAGTTCAAAAGTTTAAATTTTATTATTTGTATCCAAATGTTTTACAAAAATTGTCATTTGAATCCATTTAACTACTTCTAATTAACATCGTTAACTTTTTTCCGTTAACTTTCCTACATTAGGGTTATTTTTGTCAAAACAGTTACAAAATAATAATCAACTCTACGTGATGGGTTTTATGCGTTCAGTCTATTTTGATAATTGCGGTTGCGATTGACTCCATGATAGTCTTTTGTTGTTTTGTTATGTTACTGTATTTTTGTTTAGTAGTCATGTTGCTCTTGAATGTCTTGTTAAATAATAGATTTATTTGGTTTAAATTTTAACTATAGTTATGATGATTGATATTTTTATGATTATTAATAATGAACTGTTAATGCATATTGTTTATTGTTTTCTTAGGGTGGAGGGGCGTACACGCCGTGAGGCCACGAGGAGCCTCGGCACTGCCTTGCACCACCGCTGCCAACCCTCCATGGACAAAAATCTTTTTTCACGACATGTTCTTGCCGTGAGGTTGTGACCGTTATATGTGTGTGCGTGTGTGTGTGGTGTAATGGTGTAGTGTGTCATGGTGTGACAACACCGCCGCCACCAATTTGAGTGTGCGGTGTAGTGTTGACATGACAAATTTTAATTGATGGGTTTACGGTGTAGTGTGATGTGTTGTGAGAGTGTCCCATCCACTTTTACACTTTTATGATGATTTG
>JACCIY010000669.1:0-91028 GCA_025506505.1 Flaveria sonorensis | reverse complement strand
AGGAAGAAAAAGTAAAATTCTATTTTCTCATGTTGTGTCGTCGTGTTCCACCGCCCCGTCGGCGGCGGTGGCAACGGTGGCGACGGTGGCGGTGACGGCGACGATCCGGTGGCGGAAGCAACTAATTGTCGTCTACGTTGAGTTCTAAACTGTAGGTTTGTTTCTGCAGTCATACCTTCCATCGAAACACCAGAGGCACTGAAGTCGTAAGAACCGACGATCTGGAATCTCTTCGAGGCAACGGTGAAGGAGAACGTCAATCGTACGATCGGATATGATTATGATGTGTACGACGATCTAGGAGATCCCCGACGTGAGCTTGAGTTTAGCACGACTGTGGCTCGGTGGCGATGAACATCCTTACACTATGGCGATGTGTCGCACTGGTCGCCCAATGTCCACTATAGGGACATTCAATAGTTTGATGAATTTCAATTCTATAACAAAGTTTGTATGTTATTTGACTTATTTCTAGGGTTAATTAGTCACTGAAATGCTTTGTTGATGAAAAAGTTGGAGATGGTAGATTGTTGAATTGAATGTTGAATGAGATGTAAAATGTTGTTGATTGCACTAATCAGTGAAATTGAACAATGTTTGGATGTAGATCCATTAGCAGAGACTAGAACTACACTCCCTTTCTATGTACCATGTGATGAAGATTCTCAGAGATAAAGGACTTACAGTTTGAGCAAAGGTCTTTGTATAATGTGCTCCATGAAATTGTACCGAGATTAGACTCGATCTTTGCGGACAAAGACAAAGGGGTTTTCGTTGTTCACGGACATAGACTTGCTTTATAATCAAGGTGTTAATGTTCCTCCTAGTGATAATGGCATTGCAAGTGCTTTACTAGACTTGTAAAAGCTGTAGATGCTGCACATGCTATTATCCAGTTTCAGACCCCTGAAACCATTGACAGTAAGCGTTTATCCTGTATTTCATCTTTGGTTTTGGGCGGTTTTTTTTTTTGGTCCTAATGGCTCTAATGCAGGGGATACATTCTCGTGGGTTCCGAGATGAGGAATTTTGCAGACAAATGCTATTATGCGTCTTAACCATATAGCCATAAGTTGGTTACGGTATGTTCATTCATGTGAAAAGTTCTCACTTTAGCATAAATGATAACCATGGTAGCATACATTGCAAGATTGGTAGAAGTTTGTGTGTATACTGTATAGTTATGGCATGTTGTGTGATTATATGACTAGAGAAGGCCGTGATGAGTAAATTGGACTGAAGTTTATACCACCTGAATCAGCAATCACCAAGGAGATTGTACAAAAAGAGATCGGAGGTGTGATGAGTTTTGACGAGGTAATGCAATGTGATGTCTCTTTAGTTAGCACCTTATGGTTGTTGTGAAGTTTATGCCTGTTAAAACTAATTATGGTTTATGATCTTGTAGGCTTTAGCACAAAGAAACTTTTCATTTGGATTACCATGATCTGTTCTTACCTTATGTAAACAAAAACACGAGAGCTTAAAGGGACAACTCTTTATGGTTCAAGAACTTTGATGTTCCTTACGCCTGATGGAACATACGCCCATTAGCCTGAGTTGACTCGCCCTTCATTTGATGGGAAACCACAGTGGAATCATGTGTACACACCTTCTTGGAAGCAACTGGTGCCTGGCTCTGGAAGCTAGCCAAGGCTCAAGTCCTTTCTCATGATTCGGCTTATCATGAACTTGTTAGCCATTGGTTGGTTTCTTTTTTCATATAACAATTTACATGTTTATGCATTTTTATGAGTTAAACAATTTATTTGGCTATTTTACTATGCAGGCTAAGAACGCATTGTGTCACTGAGCCTTACATAATTGCCACCACCGCCAACTCAGTCAAATGCATCCTATTAAACGACTACTTCTCCTCATTTCCGTATACTATGCAAATCATTCTCTAGCTCGATTTTCTCTTATTAATGCTTGGTGGTATCATAGAGTCAACATTTTCTCCTGGAAGGTATTGTATGCAAATTTGTTCTGATGCATATGATAAGCTATGGCGATTGCTCATGATGAGGCGCTTCCAGCTGACCTAATTAGCAGGTACCTTTCTTATGCATGTAAACAATAGTAATAATAATGAGGTAAGCTAGCAACTAGATGAAATTAATAGTACATTTGGTATTTGTTTAGAGGCATGGCAGTGAAGATTCAACTGCACCACATGGTGTAAAGCTAACAATCAAGGATACCCGTTTGCAAATGAGGTCTACTTATTTTGATGCCATCAAAACAATGGGCTACTTCTTATAGTGAAACCACTACTATCCCAAGCAGCAGATCTTGTAAAGTCTGATGAAGAGCTTCAAGCATGGTGGAATTGAAAATCCGTACAGTTGGTCATGGAGACAAGAAAGATGAAACATGGTGGCCAGAACTCGAAACCCAAGACGATTTAATTGAATCGTTTCTCAACCATCATGTGGGTAGCTTCTGGTCACCATTCAGCAGTCAACTCTTGGTCAATATGATTTGCGGGTTACTTCCCCAACAGGCCGACAATTGCAAGAACTAAAATGCCTAATGAAGACCTTACAGAAGAAGAAGGGAGTCGTTTATCAAAACGACCTGAGGATGTGTTATTGAATGTTTCCCATCCCAAATCCAAGCTACACAGTGTATGGCGGTTTTAGATGTTTTATCAAGTCATTCACCCGATGATGAGAGTATATCGGTGGGACCATCGAACCAGCATGGGAGGCGGAGCCTGCTATAAAGGCAGCGTTTTTTGGAGTTTCAAGGAAGGCTAACCAGCTTGAAGGCATTATAGACTCGAGGAACCGAGATCCCCTGTTGAGCCGAACGAAGGGGCGGGGTTTGGTTCCATACCAACTTCTCAAGCCGTATTCGGATAGAGGGTTGTGACCGGGAAGAGTGTTCCAAACAGCATATCCATCTAGTTGGTTTGGTTTAATTTCAATTCTATGTAATGGTTTGTGTGGTAATAAAGTTCTAACCCATGTTAAAGTGTCTCTAAAACGAGCCGGGTTCAAATCTTCTATGGATTTAAATTTTATATTGATTAATAATATCAATGTATTTTTAAAAGTACTTCAAATCTTATAATAATTATATCAGGACATTGTACGTGTATGTTTGTGCTTATCGGGTAGATTCGAAACATAGGTGTGTGACGGGTAAATGTCACATAGTTATTAACAATGTCACCATAGTATATTAGAAATCTCTAAAAGAAATATAACGTGGTGTCTGTAAAAACAATAAATTATCAAAAAGATCATACAAATTAGTTGAAATGGAGTCCATCAAACTTGAACTGTTGTCTATTAATGATATATCAATAAAAAAAAAACTACGAAAAAAAAATACCACAAAAAGTTGAGACATTGGCCAATGAAAGACACGACTGTAGATGTTTAGTTGCTAAATGCTATTATTTGAATGAGCTACGAACACTTAAAGACCTTTTCTAATTAATTAGGTAGTAATGAAGATTAAACGTAGGTTAGTTGTTTAGATCTTTAATCCCTAGAACAAATTTCATGAACTAGATGGTCGTTTAATTATAGTTGCTATAACACACGTTATTAGAGCTGGCATGTCTCCAAGAGAATATACTGATGGTAAAGATGTGTTTCCTTGATCTAATGACTGTAAATTCAAATCCTGTATAGCACAGATACGATAATTTTAAAGAGTAAAATAGAAATATGTATTTGCCTCGTAAACATATAATCATTCTATAGGACTTGATCAGCCATCAGCATCAACACAACTATGATGGGCGGGCCCACTGGGCCACAAATGGTACGTAAGTTGGTCCCACATGAATAACTGGGCCTACAGCCCACTCGATTGGACACGTTGACAGTTGAGTATGAGACTATGAGATCTCATTATCTCAACAACACCAGTGACTCGGTGACCACCACAGGCTCCAACCATCTATCACCTCACCCTAAGGCCAAACAACAACCTCACCACATATTAATTAACTGTTTGGGTTCTCATTATATATCTACTTAAATTTAAATATTGTATTTTCACCACACATAAAAATACACCACAAAATCTCAAAATTGGTACGGAGGATAGAAGTTTAGCAAAATCATAATCAAATCAATTGGATAACTTCAGTGATTATAGGGGAAACATCTTAAAAAGGGTAATAACTCACATCACATTCGTGTAGAGGGCCATAAGTAATGGACGACAGACGCCTTAAAGGACAAACCATGTAGAAATTGCCGTATGCGGTTTTCCAACTCAGGAATCCGAATTCCATTATATGGAGCTTTGATTTAAAATCAATAATGTTTTTTCTGGTGTGTGATGATAATTTATTTTGTTTCATTTCTCTTGAAAAACGTATGAATCTTTGCTTTGAGCAATTCACATGTTTATCGTAGACGATGAGTTCAATTTATATGTGGTCATTTCAATTTCTCAAAAATTGACCTTCACCTGTCAAATTATATTTACGCGGTTCGATCAATGTAACATTTTGAGCATTCGGTAAATATCAATACTAGCTTAGTAAACCCGTTGTATTACATGGGGTGAATAAAAAAATAGTAAATAAAATGAAATTTATTACTTATAAATCGATTTTTAAAATAAGATATGATTGAAATCTTTCTTATCATAAATAAAATAAAATTTTTATTTTAAAACAAACGTTTTAAAAAATGTTATACTTAAAAACTTTCTTCTATAACTCTCAATTTAATTATTTTTCATTCATAAGAAATTTACTTTTTAAAAACACCAATTATAAAATATTTTGTTTTTAAAAAAGTTTGATTTTCTAAAAGGTTTCTATTTTATGAAAAATTATTTCCTTAGAAATAACATTAGTAAAAAAACATCTCTTGCTTAATTTATTAAAAAATATTTTAATCTAAAAAGTTAATAATATTATTAGTAATAATATGATTATTAAATAGAAGAGAAGAAAGAAAGAAAAAATTGTTAACGAGGCAATATGGTGTTGATATGGTGTCCTCATAGATACCATTTTATTAAAGTAGTAAGAACTAAGATAAGATTTTACCGAGAATACTTTCTTATTATTTCTACTTCACCTACGATCCACATAATGCCTTAAAATGTCCATACATATCAATTCATATGCAACAAATTGGACTCAAGAGAAGATCATACATATATTCACAATATATTTAGAAAAAAACCCAAAAAAAATACCCAGAACAAGATAACTTGGCATTCCCGTTGGTTCCCAAAAACATAAAATCCAACACATGTAACCCGAAACGATTCAATGAACAGTGGTTTTAGGTTCAAATATTGATCAAAAGACTCCTGATGATCAAACCAAAACCATAACATTCACAAAACATGACTATAAACTGACTGAGACCTCGACACAGGGGTAAATTCGTCATTTCTCATGTGCACTCGACGCCCACTTCCGGCTGCTCGATGAGGTTTGTTCTTTCTTTTATCCCGATATGATGACCGTTATATCGGGCTCATCGGGCTTTCCACTTTTAATCAATCACCCCTCCTTACCTTCCCTCTTTGTATCTTTTCTCTTGTTCCATTCACATCAAAACTTGCTTTTCATCATCATCATCATCATCATCATCATAATCAAAACATTATCATCTTCCTCAATCTTTTCAACATCTTCTTCAACTTCATCCATTAATGGCTTTTGAGACACCTACCCTTTGTTTCTTAACATAGATCTTATCATCATCTCCACTTGCAGGATCACCATTGTGTGTCTGTCAAACTCTGTTTCTTCCTTTTACCCTACCCCTACCCATGTTTGAATCAATCAAGAAGCTTATACAAACAGTACCAAATTCTGTCAAAATAACAGCAATTAAGCAATGTAAGCAAGAATGAATTGTGGGTATTGGGGTACATTGAGTAGACACAATCATTGTTTGAATAATTTGAATCACCAAGAACCTAAAGATGAAACTTGTTTGATTTCACAAATGGGTAGAGTCAAATTTGGGAAATTGAAAACTTGATGTTTGAATCAGAACTCTAGAGATCATAAAACAGGATAAAACATAGCTTTTTAAAGAGACAACAAAAAAACATAACAAAAAAAAAACCAAAACAAAACAATAGATACTATAATTCAGCATTTACTATAGGTAATATGTATGCCAGTTTGTGGTGACTAGCTTTATAAATATTATTTTTAATAGTACTTTGGGAAAAGTTTAGTAAAAAACATTTTCAATACTTCTTTTTAGATTCCGTTTTAATCACTTCATTTATACAAATTATAATTTTAGGGCTGGAAGTATAAGAAAGTGATAACATTAGATACTGTTTTAATAGAAACGCCAATAACATTAGCTAAATCCATTAAGTATAATATATGAGCTAAAATCAGACTTTTACCCATTAAAATCTCCTTCCTATCAAAGTAAGAGGTAAATAAGACTAAAATCAAACAAAAACTAAAAAACATTGCAGTTTCATCATATCTCAACATGATCACTAGTTCTGTATCGGGTTTGAATCGGTTGGTGGGCGTTTTCTCAAACTAGCTTCAGTCGATGACACAGACTCATTCACGGGGACACCTACGGATCCTGAAAACGGCCTTGACTGAAGAACCCAATAGTCTTCTTGGTTGACTTCTATCTTTGACCGAAAACAAGATGAAATTAGAAGAGCACATACTAGATGATGAAAGCACATCAAAGAAACTATAAAAACAAGTACTTTGTAACCATTGAATGCTTCTTGATCAAAGAAAATATTGACTGAAATTCAAGATTTGTATCAGAAAGATTGCAGAACATTATAAATGGATGCAGCCATGAGCCAGCATGGGTATGGTGGTCTTGACCTCTTTTTGCAACATAAGCAAATGGGTCGAGTGAGTCCGGTGGGTCAAAGCATGGGCATGATGGGTCTGGACCCCTTTGTGGTGACATAGACGAATGGGTGAGTGAGTCCGGATGGTTCAGCAGGGGCCATGAGTCGTTTGTATGCATCTTTACCTGCATATGTATCTAAAGAATCTTATGATCTTCAAATATAGATTAGCTCACGTGTCCCACGAACTCAGGTACAATGTATGACAGTTTGTCACTGTCAGCTTGTTTTACTATGAATTTAATATGCAACAATCCACGTTGTGAAGGCATTTACACCTGCACCACCAAATTTGGTGGCATGTACAATATAAACAACCAACAATATATAACATACTAGAGTTCCTTCGGCTGCGAGAGAGGTCTCGGGTTTGCATTTAACTTCTATTGGTTTTCTGTCTTTTAACTTCTAAAAGTCAGCCGCTCAGCGCAAGTTGATATATTATCCAGTCCTGTTTGGTTAGCAGAATGTTGATGGTCCCGTGAGTTTTCTGGTACCAAGTTCTCCATGGTAACCAAAATAGATATATCACCATATATACAACAATTGTGGTAATAGAAAGTTCAATTAAATCAATAGAAGCATAAGTGACCTTCGTTCGAGAAAACTAACTTTTCCGGTAGTATACACTGATGTTATTTTAGGATTTATATACAACCGATGGCTAATTGGCTATTAGTAATACTACTTCACATGTTGAAACAGAGCAAGTTAAGATGTGCTAAATTTACGAGTCACAGGTTGAAATGGTCAGGTTACCTAAAAACGTGTTTTATATCCAAAAAAAAATTTATAAACACAAATCATAGTTTACATATGCCATTTATATGAGTAAATGAAGCACCTGTAACATATTAGTTACATATGAAAGTACTAATGCTCATAAATAATACTTGCAGAGATGTTCTTTTCAAGAAACTATAGATTGTTTCAAAAGAATAATAAAATTACATTTAAAAGTACAGACATGTCAGTTTTCATGTGTCAAATGACCAGTAAACCATGGTCCAACTTTAATAGTCAATCATCCATTTTAGTGATGTTTTTGTCCTTCCAAATGATATTATTGTAACCAAATAATCTTGCAAAACAAGAAACCCAACTGCTCCTGAATAACTTCTTCATCCGGAAGCACCAATTCCGTCTCTCTCCTCAATGATGTAACATCCTTATCGGCGATTCCACAAGGCACGATGTGTTTAAAGAAAGTCAAATCAGGATCAATGTTATACGCCAGCCCGTGAGGATTAATCCCGGATGAAATCCTTACCCCAATAGCACAATCTTTCTATCTTCAACCCATACCCCTGTCTCACATTTCATTTGACCATGAGCTTTGACTCCATACAGAGACGATAACTCGATCATAGTTGACTCAAGATTTTCAACGTATTTCCTAGCGCCAAGCCCGATATCTCTTAAAGAAATAATAGGGTATAAAATGGCTTGATGTGGGCCATGAAATGTAATGTCACCTCCCCTTTGTGTGTAGTGAAGTTCGGCGCCCATGGTTTAAGTTCAGATTCAGGAACTAGTAAATTGTAATCTGTTCGACGTTTGCCAAGTGTGTATGTAGGTGGGTGTTGTAAGGACAAAGGGTATCTGAATCTTCCTGATTTCCTATCAGAAGCCAGTTTTTCTTGCAATTTAAGGGCTTCTAAGTAATTGACTGTACCCAGTCTCCATACCTCAAGATTACGTAGAATTCCCATTTAGGGTTTACCTGCAAAAAAAACACATATCACCATTTCGTATTGACGTATTGTAGCATTGCATATATTTATATGTTGAAAGAATAGTTTTACAAGTACAGGTAAACATTACACATACACGAGTGGTATAATCAAGCAAATTGTAGAATGGAAAGAGGCTGTTGTATCTTTAACTTAATAAACCTTTAAATATACTATTTGGCTTGAAATAAAGGAAAGTATTCATTTCTGGTACCAAAAGACTTGAACTTGAACCTTATGAACACGATAGCAGGTTTTGGTAAGAAGTTAACACCAACATTACTATGTATTTGGTTGTAAATTGTGATTTAGTTAAAAAACTTCTTCCTCATACCGAATTGAATCATTCTATAAAGTAGCTTAAATATAGCTTTTAAGATGAAGAATGATCACTAAAAAAAAGGTGTTAGCTTAAATGGCATATAACATCCAGAAAATTGAAAAATGATCTGTTTTAGATCATAAATGAGTTAACTTGAACTCTTATACAATGGTTTCTATTAGTTTTCTAGACTTTGTGTCCTTAAATAAATGATAGGCATGTTCATCAAGTTTCAGGAATTCAAACTCTTAGCATATGATCAGAATCAATTAGTTTCCTAACTTTCGGTTAGACAGCACTAGGGTTATGAAACTTGATGTTAACAACATTATTGAATACATACCACCCACAGCAGGGGTGGCTCCACGTTTATGGAGGCATAAATCGAACTCTAAAACCTTTTCAGAATGATTATTAAGAGTCTAAGACCAATCACAAAGAAAACACAGGTTATATGCGCTCTAGCATAAAGTAAGAAAAGCAAAATCGAATTGATACTATTATCGAAAACCACACATAAAGCTTAGTAAATATACACTATTCCATGCTTTAAGAAAGTACTCAGATCTGCTGCAATATTATCAGCTAGAAAATCACAAGAAAGTGTAAAAGAGAGAAAACAGAATAACGATAAATATTCTAATTTGGTTATAATAAAACTTCATTAAAGCAAACATTCCCATTATCACCAGACTACCTAAATTCACATCACAAACACCACCAAATCAAAAGATCTTAGATAAACACTCATTAAACACCACCTATCTTGGTATTTGGATCTCATCCAGAAAGAAAATGCAGTGAATCAATGAACCATTTCACCTAGATCATCAAGAACATCAACCAATAATTCACAGAAAAACACGCGAGATACGAAAATTCAATTAACTAGAAGATCAAGAACTGAACTATTAGTTATTATCAGTTAAATTGGTTGTAACGTGTTAAAACAGCAGCTACAAGAATCCACAAACCTTCACCACAATTCAAAGCTGAAGCCATTAGCCACCATGTGTAATGTGTCAACAACCCAACACACAAATTCAGCATCAGAAGGCAATAATAACAGAAGTTAAACACTTAACCTCACTTTGGCATTTTAACAAACAGGTTATGTGCAACTACTTTCGATCTAAATCAAACGAACAGATTTGAAATTTTGGATCTTTAGCAAGCAATTTATCTGGAGAACGAATATGAACCAACGAAATCACAAAGATTTTACAGAATCTTGAGCTTAATACCTGTACTGCATCGAACTTGATCGATTTTTCGGTGATAATTTTGCTCCAACAAAAGGGGATTTGGTTTCGATCTTTAGATCAGATTTCTTTTTCCAAAATGCTGAAATAAACGATAAATACGATTAAAATTTACAGACAAAAAAATGATAAGTATTTGCGTCAGGCTTATAAAAAATAACTATTAGTTTCATAAAAATATCATGTTTTATTAAAATTGTCATTTTAATCAATACACCTAATTAACATCGTTTAATTTTTTCTGTTAATTTTCCTACATCATTGGTAGAGTTAAATGCTTTTTTGATCTCTAGTTTTATGTCGTTTTTGTCATTTTTGTCATTTTAGTAATTGTGTTTAGTTTTTGCGGTTTCAGTACCCGTGTTAAAAAATATCACCGAAATAGTCATTCGTTCAAATCCCTAGATAACGTTCGTTACCACAAGGGGTAAAACCGTCTATTCCTTTATTAAATTGATATTTTCGTCTCTGGTTTTATATCATATTTATCATTTCAGTACTCGCGATAATCACATTCAAGTTCATCATTTCTTCTATTCAGCATGATTCATCCAACTCTACAAAGGTTTACAATTCTTCCCTTCAAATTATTCATATTCTTATACCATCGATACCACACACATATATGCACGATCTCGATTTGTTTTATGATTCATCAGAGACCAGAATGATATATTTTAAGTCCATAATCTTTTTTAATCTTTTAGATTAAATACACTTATAATTTTATGATATGTTTTTGTTTTGGAGAGTCGGTGTTTAGCTAGTTATTAAAGTTAATATTGTTGTAAATAAATTTTTTTATTTTATAATATATCTGATGTACTGAAGTTTCTTATTTTTTAACATGCATTTTATCCACGGCATCACGCGGGTGTGAACTTGTTAGTTAATAACAAAAACAAACTTTATTCATAGTACCCAACCGATCTTTTTGTCACCTTTTACTTTTAGACTACTTTAGATAACCTTAATAATCATACCTGAGAAATCGCCTTAGTCTTTCGCCATTGATAATTTCCTTCTCTTGATAAGTGTTTTGATGAATTATTAATGAAAATAAAAGAGGAAATAACAAAGACACAAAGCGGAAAAAAAAGATCAAAGAAAAAGAAGCCACATACATGGACGCAAGGCAAACCCACGTAAGAACAAAAACATGACAGACGGTGTAAAAGACGTATGAAACCAGTTTGAAAACGAGTTAGGCAATAGAGAAATTGAAAACCTAACTAACTAACTAGAAAACAACTTGCTACAAAGCCTAACTATAAATTATACAACCATTAACAAAAACCAACAGTTTGCCACTGTTTTTGAAAGTTTTAAAATCAAATAGATCATCACACTTAAATTATCATTAGTGGTGTTGAAGAAGAAGAAATGATGAACGTGAATGTGATTGATCACGAGTACTGAAATGACAAAAATGATAAAAAACCAGGACCAAAATAGCAATTTAATAAAGAAAAATGATGTTTTTACCCCTGATGGTAACGGACGTTATCTGGGATTTGGATGAAATGTCTGTTTACGGGTACTAAAAAAGTATTGAAATAACAAAAATGATATAAAACAGGGATAAAAAAACATTTAATTCTTATTGGTATTTTAATCAAAACAAGTACAAAATAAAAAAAACAAGTCCTGCGTGAGGTGTTTATACGTTTAGTTTCTTTTGGTAATCACATTGCGATTTGAATTCACTTGTTACACAAAACAAAATAGAAGGATAACCATTAAAAGTAACTCATTTTTAATATTATAAAATGTACACCACAAAATTAATATATATAAATAAAAAAAAACAAGTCATACGACACAAAGCTGTCTGAATCATAAACATAAAAACACAAATCATCATAAAAGTAAAAGAACAATCTATATTATTAATAAAACAATAACTTTAGTGACACGTGGCATTCTCTTAAAGCTTTATTTTTTTAATTCCCGTCTAAATATGTATCTGTTTCAATGTTAGTCTAGTCATTTAGAGACATTTGGGGAAATTTTGAAAATTTAACCCTAAATTAGAGTGTATCTTTTTTGGAAATGAAATCAAAACTCGATGATTATTCTTTCTTCAAATAATTCATCTACAAAAACTGCAGATCACTTTCAAATCCATAAAATGCTCGGTTTATATTCGAATCGTGACAAAAATTACAGGATTTCTTCATCGATTCCTCTTCAATTCGAAGGAATTCATGAATATCTTTCTTTGGAAATGAAATCATACCCGATTTTGTAACACGCAAATTGAATAAATAAAATATCAAATAGTTTGTATAAAATTTTGGAAAATATAATTTAATATAAAATATGTTTAAATTAAATATGTAAATATTTCAAGTAAAAACAACAATAATATCTTTTAAACTTTCGTTGATGAAAATTTGTTAATTATTAAATAACATAAAAATAAAATAAAATCAAGTGTGTTATATATTAAATAAGACATAATAACTTTTGATTATAAGATCACAAATTAGCAAAAAACATCCTTGTAAACTACATTTTTGATAACATTAGTAGGTTTACACTCATTATCTAAAACTAAAAGGTTCAATTCATCTTTGCATTTAACTTGTGACAAGATGCTATAAAGTTGATCATGGGTAAAAATAGACTCTTTCAAATATAAACCGATATTGTCATAGAAAAATATACAGTCAAAGAAAACTATCTTCTTTTAGACTTAAAAGAAATACTTTTAACGGGTCAAATCGTGAGCTAGATATTGAGTGGGTGTAAGGATATAGTCTGAAAAATTAAAATTTAAATAATATACACTGAAAAGTTATGTGTAATAATTAGATCAATTACAAATTATTTTGACCCTGTAATCAAATATAAAGATATAGTATTGAACGGGTTGGGTCGGGCTATAAATGTTTGTAATATCTCTGATTAGTTGTTGATTATTTATTTAATACTAACTTTAGTAAACCCGTGTATTATACTGGTTGAAATAATAAATATTAAATATAATAAAATTTTATGAAGTATAAAATGATAATCTAAAATAAGATATGATTAAAATTACATCTGAGTAATAACTATAAGTAATAAAATAATGATATAATTTTTTAACTTTTGTTTTAATCTTTGTTTCCAAAAAAAAGTTAAACATCTTTTTCAAAACAAACCGTATTAAAATTATTATTTTTAAATTTTTTTTATTATAACTCCAAATTTTAATTATTTTTAGTTTATAAAAAATTTACTTTTTAAAATACCAATTTTAAAATATTTTAAATTTAAAAAAAATTAGATGTTTTAGAAAATTTTTTGAGCTGTATAAAAAATTGTTTTTTAAAAATAACATTAACAAAAAGATATATTTTTTAATTTATTAAAAAAATAATCCAAAAAGAATTAAAATTATTTAATATTTATTAATTTAGGTAATTATTTAAGAGGAGAGAGAGGCGGGAAGAATAAACTTAGATTGATACGAATGAGAAATGTTTTTTAAGATATTATATGACTGATCTAAATTGATATACCATGCTTGCTGGTACATAAACAGGTTGCAAGTTGCAGTACGCATCAAATAATCTTCGCAGGTACGTAATAAATTTGAACTTATAGGTATATATTATGATTTTTTTTCAACTTGCAGGTAGAATATCAAACAATAGACGAAAGTAGAAATGAAAGTTGTATATCATTAAACAATTACAATACAACTCAGATAAAGTAAGCATCTAAAATAACAGTTTGCATATAATTAAACCATCTAAAGTAATATATAGCGAAAGGAATGATAACTTGACAGTTGCACATAACTAAACAATTACAATACTACTCAGATAAAGTAAACATCTAAAACAACTTGTTGTATATGAGTAAGTAGAAAGTCAAAGAATGTGCTTTATTGATGTTCATAGTAAGTAAAATGATACAAACACAACAAAAAACCATAATAATTTAAAAAAATGTTATATCATAGTATACAGATACAAACAATGAGTTAAAAATAGTATAAAATTTGACTCTTTAGTTAATCTGTATAACATTTCATACATACCTCATTAAAAGTGTCACACCCCGGGCCCAAGGAGGGTGGGACGTCGCAGACTAGCAAAATACATGGCAGCGGAAACTAACCACTCAAGAGCACACAAGGAGAGATATCACATGGCATTACATTAAAACACATATCCGGGCTATGAAAGTCTTGCCCAAACATCAAATCCACACCCATTGTAATTATCCA
The DNA here is from genome assembly GCA_025506505.1 of Flaveria sonorensis. Taxonomy (NCBI): domain Eukaryota; kingdom Viridiplantae; phylum Streptophyta; class Magnoliopsida; order Asterales; family Asteraceae; genus Flaveria; species Flaveria sonorensis. The sequence goes on along the minus strand of JACCIY010000669.1, from coordinate 76,646 downwards.
AATTTATTACACAACAAAACCGAATGTCTAATAAAGTTTTTAAAATCGAGTAATGCCATTGGTAGTCACGGTACTAAGCCATCCATTAAGTGTCCATTAAAATCCAAGCTTCATCAAGGGTTACCTAAAACATGCTCAAAAAGAATTTGTGTCAACTAAAAAGTTGGTGAGTTCAAGTGCTTAAAGTTCAAAAACAAAGGACTCTTTAGAATCCATAAGTTAACTTTTTTTTCAAAAACATAAGTATCACTGTTGTGGGGTCACAATCAACCCTGCACTCAGCCCCGGCTAGCCTCTTCTAAACTTGTGTTATGCCGATTATCCCATAGGGGAGACTGAGCCTCAAACAGTGTACCATACCTGCCAAGTGGTACACCATAGTATCTTATAAAACCTGTCACATGACACAAACGACCCCGCAGGATCTCAGTAGGGTACCCTTCCGGTTATGACGGAAGGCACTATGCGTGGGGGATTCCCCAAGTAGATCTACCCATATAAAACAAGCGGTTCGCACAAGAATTAATGATTGTGATACAAGTAGGTGCAGGTTCTAACAATAGCCACAACATATAATAGCATTGCATAATGGTACACAAATATATTTTAGGTCAAACATAGCATGCTTCATCCCAAAATAGTAGTAAAAAGGGAACACTGAAACTCACCTTATGTAATTCAACAGTTCTTCAGTCACAGAAAAGATTCAAGTCCTAGCACCCTACGATCAAGATACAAGTAGTAAGCTAATGCTCTTAGGCTATTGGAAGTGTATCTAAATGTATTTTATGGTCATACGTTCTCGTGGCTTCGTTTCTTAGGAGTTTGTGTCAAAAAGTTTCCTTTTTAGGAAAGTTAGGGTTTTTGATATGGATGACAAGTTATACGACTTTTATAAGTTTGTTTATTTTATAATAAGTTTAATAAGAGTTTTCTAGTCATAAGATTACTGAAATTTAGTTATATTTACGAAATTTACACTTTGGTCCCTCAAGTTTCAAAATTTACAATTTTGACCCAAAAGTTTGCTTTCTTTCATTACTTGACCCAATATGACCCTTATTAGTTCCTAGGGGTTTTTATATTAATTTTAGGCCTGTTTTAACTTAATATTTCATATTTTAACTTGAGAGGTTTAAAACACAAAATTCAGGTTACCGGTTACGGTAAAACCGTTAATTTAAGCATCTTGTTTTAGATCTCTAAATTTCAACCTATGACCTCAAGTATAATGTTTTATGGGCTTCTAACCAACATCATAATCTGTTTTAAAAGTAGTTTTGGGGTTATTTGAGCAAAAAGTCTATTTTTTTAAAACTAACCCGTTAAAACCCGTTTTTACCCGAAACCGAACACTCTAACCCACTTTCTTTCAATTTTCCATCAATATTTCACTTTGAGGTCTTCTAAATTACTTAAATAATATTTATTTAGTGGTATTAGGCTTGTTACACTATTTTAATATTTTATTAAATAAATTCATAGAAATTACATATTACCCCAAAAATTCACCAAATTCGGTTTTTAATACTAAAATACTTATTTTAGGGCCTGGAGATTTTAAAAGTTGCAACTTATTAACTTTTAGCCATTTTGAGAATTTCACCACCTTTTCGGGTCACTAAAATACACCCATTTAGTCCATAATGCCCATCCTTGCACATAATCCACATCTACCACGAATCTTATAAGGTTAAAATCATCAAACTACTGGAACAAAGCATAAAGTCACGGATTTTTCATAACAAGCACCATAGTTACCTTTTAGAGGGTGTTTTACATCGTTTGCACATGTGTAATCAACATAGTTTGAGCATATGCATTACCAACCCTTTTTTGTAACTTTTAATCCAGATTATAATAATGTTAATAAACTGTTTTGGAGCAGGTTTTAACATTGGTTGAAGGGTTTTTCAAAACAAGGGGGTTGTTGGTGCTAAAATACACGAAAAGGAGGGTTTTCGGGTTGAAATCATATGCACCAACCCATGGTTCACGAACATTCATTAAGATATACCTTCTTGAAGTCGTGAGTCTCACAAAAACAGTGATATGGTTGCAAGTTTCTGTTGTGAACAAGAAAAGTGAGATTTCATGGTAGAAAGTAAGGAAAACTCAAGGAATAGCTTTGTTTGGGTATATAGATGCTTACACTCAAGGTGTTTCGTGATTTTGGAATGATTTGAGGAGTATGGGGGCTGTGAATCACGAACATAAGCTGAAACTCCTTGTTCTTGCGAAAACCTTGTGTAGAAACTCACCAAGACTCACTTTCTAGCTCGTTTTGCACTTGGGTGATGTTGAAATGATGTGATCTTCGACAATCTTGGCTAGAATGGAGGAGAATTGCAGATGTGTGTGTGTTCTTGGCTGGAATTTTCGAGAGAGAGAGAGTGAGGGAGAAGAGGTTGCATGTATGGGAAAATGAGAGAGGAGATAGAGTGTGTAGGGAGATTTGTGGGGTTCAAGGGAGGGAGGAGATTGGTGGTGAGTGGGCGGCCGAGATGGGTGTGGGTGGAGGTGGATTTTCATTTATTTATTTATTTATTTATTTATTTTAAGTTTAAATTGTAGTGTAAGTTGATTGTGTAGTATTAAAGATGGTAATTTCTAGTTTTACAAGTTCTAAGTGTAAGATGATATATATATGTATGTGGTGCCGTAATGTGTAGGTATACACACATATTATTTATTTGTTTAATTAATTAATTTTCTATCATAGATTTAGTATTTTCTAGGATTGCGTAATAATTTCCAGACTAAGGCTAGATATAATGAAATCTTATAAAGCAACTAAACATGAAATCAATTATCACATAAGAAGGAAATAATATTAATAGTAAGAATGAAAATAATACTGGATAAAAATTAAAGTTAAAGTTGGACCTAGGAGTCGGTTGTTACAAAAAGGTTGTGTGAATTGTATAGATAGTTGTACTTAATGTTATATATATATATATATATATATATATATATATATATATATATATATATATATATATATATATATATATATATACTAGGCTAAAGACCCATGTAACACACGGATTCAATCCAAAAATATTGTTGTTATTCAAAAAGGTTCGTAAGTTATAATGTCATTGATAATATTTTGTATATAGACTTTTGTGAAAATATTATTAACAGATGGATTTAGATGTATTAATTCAATTAAACAATAAAGTAATTAAAGATCTAAATTGATATACCATGCTTGCTGGTACATAAACAGGTTGCAAGTTGCAGTACGCATCAAACAATCTTCGCAGGTACATAATAAGTTTGAACTTATAGGTATATATATTATGATTTTTTTCAACTTGCAGGTAGAATATCAAACAACAAACAAAACTAGAATTGAAAGTTGTATATCATTAAACAATTACAATACAACTCAGATAAAAATAAACATCTAAAACAATAGTTTGCATATAATTAAACCAACTGAAGTAATATATAGTGAAATGAAAGATAAATTGACAATTGCACATAACTAAACAATTACAATACTACTCAGATAAAGTAAGCATCTAAAACAACATGTTGTATATGAGTAAGTGAAAAGTCAAAGAATGTGCTTAATTGATGTTCATAGTAAGGTAAAATGATAAAACACAACATAAAACCACGATAATGTAACAAAAGTCTATATACAAAGTATTATCAACAACATTATAACTTACGAACCTTTTTAAACAACAACAATATTTTTGTATTGAACCCGTGTGTTATACGGGTCTTTAGCCTAGTGAACAATATAACATTAATTGTCCCTAAATAATAATCGTGAAACATTAACCATAATTAAACTTTAGATCATTTAAAAGTGACTCCTTTGTAATTGTTTTGATTAAAATACCGCACTAATGTAGAAAAGCCAAAAGGAAACGTTATAAATTTAGTTGGTTGTAATCAGATGAATTCAAATTGCAATTTTATCGAAACCTTTGAATGCAAATGACAAGATTTAAACTTTGGAATAACCATCTGAAATTTAAATGACAATTTTACGAAAACATCCAAAAGACACTTTAATATTAAATAACATAACACATTTAATATTAGTTAATGTTATACATTTAGCTTGAAATGTGGGCAAGTATTACAATGAAATAAAAAACGAGAATAAACATTTGGTTATAGAGTTGTAATAATCTTAAAACCTTTGGGCCAAGTCGATGGACCCTTCAATAAACAACACAACGTGTTAGTTTTTATAGAGTAATAAAGGCTCTTAAAATAACATGTATTATTAATCATTTATATGTATATGAATATGAATACAATATAAATACTGAAACATAATTAAATTATGTCTGTTATTATTATTAAAAAAAGACTAACGAATATATCTAAGAAAAATACTTTTCGCTTTTTACAAGTGATATTTCTCAACACAAACACATTAATACACTAACCATCTACCTCATGGCTACATGCTCTATTCATTTTAAGACGTGCAGCGTCCATTATGGAGCTTTCCTCTGAAATATGAAAACGAATCTAAATCATGCATCAAAGCTGGTTATAAAAACTGAAAGATGAATCTGTAGAGACACTCGGATGTTCGTAATTGTCTTTTGTTTTATGAACACGTCTGGATGTTTGTAGTCGCCCACGTAATGACTAAACGGATTCAAGCCCCTTTCGCGATAAATGCAGTCCACAAAACCACCATACTTAATAAGTAACTGGTAACCGATGATCACCGCCGCACAAGTGCACAACAAACATAGATATACAGGTGCAGTATGTAAGATAATGTATACTTATACAAAAACGAACGCTTTCTAGAGTCCCACATGCAGAAACCTTAAGACGAGCAAGATAGCATGCGCACACCTGGACGGTAAGCCCAGGCAGGTGGCAACTGAGCATATTTCTCCATACCAGGTTGCTCGTCATATGGGCTTTCAATTACTTTAAGCAATCGTCTCACTTCTTCAAAGTCACCTTGTTCAGCCATGTCTATTGCACTTTGACATAAATAGTTCCTAAGAATGAACTTAGGGTTTATAGAGTTCATTGAAGCTTTTCTATCCTCATCCGGAACTCCACTACCAGATAACTGTAGGTATCATACCAAACAAATATAAAAAATTAATTATGAAATCACATATGATTATAAGCAGAAAGATGGGAGTCAAGAAGGTTGGAGTAACGGGCCAAAATGGTCAATCTTTAAAATACGGGTACAAACAATTTGAATGAGGTCAAGCTAGCTGGCCCGTTAGCACGTTTCAGTCTTTTTTTAAGCATTAGATAAGATTTTGAAAACTATATAGTCAATATACTATGGATAATTGCATTAAAAGGTTCAAGTGAAGTAACCACCTATGTTTCACCTGTAAATATTTTGTATCAATGTGACATTCAGCCTTGATAGTAGTTAAATTGTCAGTTTTCTAAAGGTACCACCACATAATCATTTTGTACCCATAAAACCAATACAGAATGCCCTAGATTGAAACTTTTGAGGATTTTGTAGGTGAAAAAAAAGCTGCTTACTCAAAGAAATTGGACTGAACTTGGTCCCTTTTTAGAACTAACCTAAAATAATCATCTCATTTTAAAAATTGAAATTAGTGAGGTTTTATTAAACACACTTTTGAGTGAATTTTGACCAATTTGGGCCGTTCAACCATTTGACCAGTTTCCATCTTTTATTAAGGTTCAAATGTTTATACGTTTCACCCCCGTAAACAAAATGCAGCCGAAATCAACCCAATTAGGCATATGGGGCAAATTTGCCACCTTTAGATACAGTATAAACTATAGACTTTAATATAACATAAAAAATGCATGATTTTGTTAAAGGTGTTTAGCGATTAAATTACCTCTTCTATGTAGATTTTGACCCAGCTTGTCCAAGCTTCTTTGCGTTCTTGACCAATATCTAGTAAAACAGCCTTAAGGGGGACCAACAAATCTTCATCTGGGGTGGCTGAATCAGCTTTAATGTTGGATAGTAATCTAAAGAAGTTAGTATAGTCAACTTTGTCAACTGCCATATTGTTAAGCAGTTTACTTATGAGTTGTTTATTATACTTCGGTAGCCCAAGTTTTTTGGTCATTACGGCTTGGTAGTCATCCATAAATTTTGTACCATATCTGCACCAGATCATAAAAAGAATAAATAAGGTCTCACATACTCAGCAAGCTAATAAAGCCACTAAAGAATAAGTGCAAATTGACTTTTTCAAAGTCAAATAGGCTACTTTACAGGATTCAACATAAAAGTTGGTATACATGGACTTTGGCCAAAAAAAAAACTTTGACGTCATGCTAATCTATATCATCAACTTGGTTTAAAAACCACGAAATGCTTCGAGGCGTTTAAGTCCCAAGGCGTAAGGCGAGAGCTTCACATACATGAGGCATTGCTCCATGTGCAACCAAATAAGCTCCATGTGCAACCAAAGGCCGCATCTCTTTTACATATCAGCCTTCTTCATCACACGTCCACCATTCATAAACTCTTCATTGTGTTGATTGTTTGTACATATCAGCCTCCTCTTTTCACCCACAAGTGCAAGAAGTCACCTTCAGGCTGAGGCGTCGTTCTAATTGCCTCATGCACCTCACACCTCTGGCTTGAATTTTAAAACTAAGATCATGAACACCCTCTATTCCATAATGAAGCAGCAATTGATGATTTCTTAGATGTGCCTTTAGTTTTTAGGTGTGCCTTTACTCCAAGCTACTTTTGTCGCAGGGATTTTTATGCATTTGTGTTCTTTTAATCTCCATAACTAATAAACTACGTTTATGATACTTGGTTTTTTATAGTACGTTATCTATATTAAAAATAAATAAATTTCTTCAGGAGCAGCCTTTAAATCCTATGGGGTAGAGATGAGATTTACCCTCATCTCACCCTCCCATACCCTTTGTATGAGTGGGATTTTTGGTAGGTATGTTTGTTTGTAGAGCTAAAAACAAACTAAATATTTTCAGTGTGATGTGAAGAATCATAAAACAATAATGGAATAATCAGCTACTTCAAACTAGTGATATGTAGGTAGTTTTACATTTAACTCAATAACAAGATTCAGCCCCAAATCCGAATATTTTGACCTTAACGAAAAATCATCATTGTAATCATTTTTCCCTAGCAACCAAAATTGATTATTAGAACATCAAATCACAATTATCATTTATTTCGACATGGATTGAGCATTATAGATAATTTGCTACAGGCTAAGGAGGGAGGGCAAAAGGGAATACCTTTCAAGGGCATAATCAGCCTCTTTCTCATTAATCAATTTAGCAGTAGAAAGAGTTGATATGAACTGAGCTATATTCCATAGGCCGACATCAGGTTGATTTGCAAAGCAATACCGTCTCCCTGGAAGATCAGTGGTATTTGGGGTGAAACTTGGATCAAAAGCATCAAGAAATCCAAAAGGCCCATAATCAATCGTGAGACCCAATACACTCATGTTGTCGGTATTCATCACACCGTGTGTGAAACCAACACCCTGCCATCTGGCAATTAATGAAGCAGTACGCTCAGCAATTTCCACCATCCAGGCTGATTCAACCATCACATAGAAATAGCATTAGCTGCTGAACAAAATACATAATCTATATAATCTAATTTAGTCTTTGCATGCTTATATATTCACCTGCATATTTGTTTGAAGTTAGATCCACAGCAGAATCATTGTCTTGGCCAGTAGAGAAAGATAAGCTATCACTTTTGCTCATATTTTCTATATGAGGAAAGTGATGCCTAGTGGTGTAATCGGCTAAAGTTTTAATGATTTCAAGATCCACTTTTCCTCTTGAAGCATGTATTTGAAATGAGCCAAAACGTAAAAATGATTGTGCAACTCTGCACACAACTGCACCAGGTTCATCTTTTGAATTGCCACTGCATTTTCATACATGAGTAATAAGTCAAAAGTATTCAACTATTTTTTTCGGTTACTTTTGAAGTCAATATAACATGGTTTTGCTACCAATGGGGTCAGTTCCTAACAGGTAAATCCATTGTTATTACAAAAAAATAGTATTATACATGAATGTAATTTTCATAACCAAACTTTTATATATATAAATTATCATTATTGACAGCCAGTCTTTTGCAAACAAAATAACTCAAACGGTATACATGGTGAACCATTATTCTTTTAATGACCCAGGGGTACAAAAAAGTGCAACGACTGAAAGGAAAAATGAAAAACTATGCTGGTATGCACAAAAAACCAGTGATAGCAATACCTGACTACCAACTCAATTAACATAATCTAAAAAACTTTTACTCCCATCTCACAAGACAGTGTCTCATTTTTCACAAAAGAAAATTGTCAACCTTTCACGGATTAGTTTCTTAATTAACCAATATTTGTCATACACTCAATAGTTCATTACTCAGTTACCTACTTACTATAACTTCAAGCCACAAAAGCACATCCATTTACAATTTCCTAAGCCTGTTCTTCTACAAGTAATGAAGTAATTATCTGATTATGATTATTCAAAATCACATAATCACTTTCAGAACACACATACATATCAGGATGAGTGTGTCTGGTTTTGTGATGCTTAAGATGTTTAAGCGTAAATTCTTTTTCTTACATAAAACTTACTCATAAAACATGTCACGTGTAACATATTTCCCCGTTGTTACAAGGCTAAGTGCACGAGTTGTTGGAATCCCAAGACTATGAATTGCTTCACTGCAAAGAAATTCACGTATACTACTACGAAGAACCGCTAGACCATCAGCAAACCGGCTGTATGGAGTCTTCCCAGCACCCTTCAGCTGAAGTTCCCACCTTTGGGACTTCGAATTCACAAGCTCCCCAAGTGTGATGGCCCGCCCATCACCCAATTGACCCGCCCACGTTCCAAACTGATGACCGCCATAACACTGAGCATAAGACAATCTGAAAGTAGCTTAACGCTTTTACTTCTTAATTGTAATGAAATTTCCATTTAAAAGTAATAAGTAAATGCTTACTGCTTACCCTCCTACCAAAGGAGATGCCCCAGAGAACAGAAGTGGGAAATCGGGTCTTTCAAATCTGCAACACCAAGAAAAGTTTCAAGATTGTAACATAATCCCAAACAAATATCGAAATAGACAATTGATCTAAAACCTAAAGAGGAACTCACTCTTTATTATCTAAATCAAGAAGTTCTGCAACTGATTCCGACCATGCTACTAATTGAGGTTTTCCACTTGTACAGAAGGGGATACCTTCGAATAACACGCATGATACACCTAAAATTTGTAAAAATACAGAATGTTTCAATTACAAAATGAACAATCAAAAGCCAATATCTAATTTCAATCATATGAATCTGAATGTTTTGAGTAACGGTAAGCTAAATTAGGTATTTTGGCATCAAATTTGTTCATAACTTCATTGAATAGAGGTGTGCTGTTAGGGTTTGTACCAAATGCATTTGAATTCGATTCAATCTCCTTCAATGTAATCAACGAACAATCAAACATGAGTAATCAAATTCAAGCATAAAACTTCAACAATCAATAATCAGGTGGAAACATATAACATGTAACATATTCATAATTCAGTAATTCACCTGCCGAGGCATGGCATCTGTACGTGAATCACCGGGCAACTCACGAACAAACGAGTGATCCCAATTCAAATCCTCGAGGCTCAATTTCACCCGTTCATCATCACTCAAACTCTGTTTCTTCAATCCATCGGCGATCGAATCAACTGTTGAACCCGTGGGGGTTTCCATTGAAACGTTGGTGGAGAACGACGGTGTTTTTCGGTGAAGTTTGAAGAATGTTTGGCGGAGGCGATGGCGGTGGTGGTGGCGGAAGGCGGTGGCGGTGGTGTGTGAGAGTGTGAGGGTGAAATGAGAAAGCATTGCTGGTGGTTTTGTGTTTACTTGTGGAAGAAGTAAAAGAAGAATACGGTTGCTGACATTTTCAACGTTCGATTTGTATGACGGTGTGTGGTCATATCCAGACGTTCCATTAAGAATTCAAGATTCAAGAGTATTTCTTTTTTTTCTTTCATTTTTTTTCTTTTTTTTATTATTTATTTTTTTTCTCTTCGTTTTCTTTAAATTTGAAAGGATTCATTTTAGGCTTTTTTTTTTTTTATTTTTTTTTTCTCTTTTTAAATAAACTCAGGAACACAAACTTTTTTATTTTCCTTCAATTTCCTTCGTTGAAAAAAAACTCTGAAACACAACAATTTTTTTTCTTTTCTTCCGATTCCTTTCTTTTCTCTTCTTAAATGAACTCGGGAACACAGCGTATTGTAAAAGTGTTTTAGCAAGTGTCTTGGTATTAAGACACTAATCATTATAAATTGACACCCTTTTATGCTTCTTATATATGGTTATATGAGATGTATAGGGTTGACGGCATTGAAAACGAAAAAAATTCAAAGAGCTGTCAGAAAGCTATATGACCCGTATAGAAGTCCGGAGGTGTTAATTTATAACTGGTGAGTCTTTTAATAACCGGACCCTTTAATGATCCAAACTATAAAACTAATAATAATTCATATTGGAATTTATAAAACTATTTAACCAGTCATGTATTTACCTTTTTAAGTATGAACTGTTCGTTTGTAGCTTACGTTAATCAATAGTTAAAGTTATACATACTTTATCCTACTCATATCCCTTAATTTATTAAAATAAAGATGTTTCAAGAGAAATCATTAGCTCATAACTAGTTGTAAAATAAGAGCATTCACAATAATAGTGTTTCATCTTCCTTCATAAACCTCTTTTTCATCATAGATACAACACTCTTTCCCCTTAATTATATATCCTCTCTCCCTCTCATGCTCTCTTTTGAGTGTGTTCTTTCTCATGAACTTTCACACACTTTCTTTCCTTCACATTAACACTCTTTTTCTTGCACCTCATCAAACACTTAACATAACCTTATTGGGCACGGTCTAGGTGGCTTGTGAGTAATTATACTAATACTAATGCATTGCCTAATAGCATGATCCATACTTTATCATAAGGGATTAATAATTTGCCAAAATAATCTTTAAAAAAAAGTAAAAAAGAATCCACAAGTTATAATTTGAAAATATTGAAATAACAATTAGTAAGTTAACAATTATCGATTACAAAACTAATCTTATATTGTTAAAGGAAAAAAAACAACCGAGAAGCAAAATATAATCCTTAGGGCCGATTTGGTTCGCATAATGTTTTGCAAGGGAATTGAAATTGAAATTGCGATATTGTTAGAATTGATAAGATGTTTGGCTAGTAAATTTTTAATGAAACTGAAATGTTAAATTTGAATGTTCCAAGAGTTAATGAAAGAAAAATAAATTCCAATAAATATAAAAAAATTTCAATTTCAATTCTATCTTCAGACTAACCAAACAATATATTGGCGAAAAAGTTTCAATTCCAATTCGAATTACGGAGAATTCTATGAACCAAAATTGTGACAACTCATCCAAAACTCACACGATTTCGATTTCCTTGTGCCAATGCAGTAGACCAGTGATGGAACACTCACCATGTAACGCAATTTTCGGGACGAAAATTCTTTCAACATGGGGATAATGTGACATCCGGTAATTTTCCGTTACCAAACTCTGTTTGTTCCGTTAAGTCTTGCATACACGTGTCGTGCACACACACTAGTTGTCATTGAACGTTGGTGACTTAACAATAATCAGTAATGTTAAATTGATGATAATTAAGTTAACAATGTGATTATTAAGTTATGCTTATGTGATTTGAATGTTAACTGTAATTTTATCGCGTAACGTGAAAACGTGCATATTTATTTCGTGTGTTTTGTGATAAATGGGAATTATGCATGATTGTTATTTGTGATTAATAATAATTGTGTTTAGTAGTTAAAAACTATTTAAAAACTATTCAAAAAGCTTAATTTTTATAAAATACAAATTATAAGGGTTAAAAGGGTAATTATGGATTATTTAATAAAATAAAAATCAAAACTCTAACCCTAATCACCCTAATCGGCCGCGACTTGCACTCCCTCTCCCTCTCCTCTTCGAATTCGACCAAGAACAAGTGAGTAAGCCTCGGATTGGATCGATTTCAAGGGTTAGAAGACATTAGAAGCATCAAAGCTTGTTCCTCTTTGTGATTTTAAGGTTAATTTCGTGTTTCTTTCATGTATTTTGTTCTAGCCGAAAGTTATTTGCGATTTGGATGAATTGGAGGCCGAATGTTGCTTGTTTGTTGATGTTAATGTGTTTGTTAGATAGATTACATGTTAATTAACGTTGATTATGCAAGAAAGTTTGGATTTTGGTTGTTTGTTCATATGATTATCTTGGCCGTGAGTTTGAGGCGAATTTGGATCAAATTGGATGTTGAATGTTGGTTGTTTGATGTTGTAATGATGTTAGTTGGATTGTATATATGCTAGTTAATGTCGATTATGCAAGAAAGCTACGATTTTGATACATTGTTCATAGGTTACTAATAATAGTAACTTTATTTTGCATGAATTGATGATTGGATGATGTATGAATGTTATGGATGTGTTTGTGATGATGATTAGATGCTAAGTTGATGATATGAACAATTTAAAATCAAGAAGATGTCATATAGTTCATACATTGCTAAAAATAGTAACTTTTGGTGTTGAATGTTGATGACTCATGATGATTAGGTGTGGTTGATCGTGTTTAGACGTTGTCATGGACTTGAGTTGGTATATAATTGATGAATTCATGAATGTAGTGTGAGTTTGATGAATTTGGGATGAACTTTCCCAAAAGGGAAACTTTAATTGTGCAAATCCTTGAATTGGATGATTTGAGCATGTTTGGGATATTAGGATCATGCTAGTGTGTTCATGGATGGTTTCTAGGGTGATTAAATATGTTGTTTATGTTGTATGAATGTTGATTTGGGTTGTTACTTGTTTTGGCATGTTAGTGGAAAAATCATGGTATGAGTTATATAGGTAAGCTAGGACTTTTGTGGATTGATGATTGATTAAGAATGAACATTTTGGATGTTATGAGCATGATAATAGTTGAGTTTCGCATGACTTGTATGATATCTAGTTGTATGATGATCTAGGTAGTACATGTGGTTAATGAAGTGATATATGTAATCATGTTGTATGTGAACATGTATGATATGCTGTTGTGTTAGTATTAACGAGTTATCACCTATAATGTCACCAACGGGTCAAACGGGTCAACTAGGTCAAATGTGTCTTGTCTTTCTTAAACCTTGAGTTCTTTGGTTTGTAGAGCACTTAGGGTTTCATGTTGATTCTGTGTACACGTACTTATGTACTCTTGTATTCTAGGTAACCTTTGAAGGGTTGTCTTTGCACCTATCACCAGTTCTCTTTAGTAATTATCTTTACATACCAGGTGAGTTCTTGTCCCACTCATTTTACATAATCTCTTTTGGGGGAGATAGCATACTGTTGATCACAAACGCTTTTATATATGAGTGTGTATAATATTGATATAGTGTTGTTTACCATGGAAAAGTCCTCACACTTTCGGATTGTTAATATTGAATAGCGGGGAAATTTTGGGTAGTACTACTGGGTCTGACGAGCCCCACCTGTGCGACTCGAGGTCAAACGGGTGCAATTTTGTCCTAACACATATTCGTCACGACCTGGTAAGTCTTGACGGGAGGCAACAAACGTAACACAATCAGCTTCGATCGCGAAATCACTATGATTAATATTTTTATGTTAATAGACTAGCTATCTATTGCAATACACTACTTATGCTCTGGAAACTGTTGATTGGTTTATATTTTAACGCAAACTCTTGAACTCACCAACCATGTGTTGACTTGTTTAGTATGCTATTATCAGGTTAAGGTTGCCAGTTGCCTAGGAGCACGCACACCAGCATCGTTGAGTTGTCTACATTGTTTGTTTACACATTTGGGTTTATTTTCCTATTAAACATTTGTGTTTGGGGCGCGTATGTTTTGCGCATTCTCTTTACATACTACTTGTTTTGAGTTTTCTAGTTTTAAAAACGCTTCCGCAGTATTTTAAACGTTAACTCTGGTTTTGTTTATTAATCATATAGAGTCGTTCTTGGTAACTAATGACTGAGATCCTGGTATGTCACACCCTCTACTTTGCCTAGGTCATCGACCGCCTCTACTTTGCCTACACTTCCTACCTTGAGCATCCCCCTGGAGCAGGCATTTGCAGCTTTGGTAGCCACACTGGACACAGAGCGACAACGAATTAGAGGACTCACTGATGAGAACTCTGCATTACGATCTGAGATGCGTCAGCTGCGTTACCAGGTAGATACGCTTCAGGAGCGACTTTCGATGGCCATTGGTGGACATCATACTCTGGCAGGCAATGTGGTAGCACTTAGTGGGCGCATGGACACACAAGATCACCATAACATAGTGATCGATGATAGGTTTGCTGATCTAGAGGCATAACTAGCAGCACTTCAGGTTGTTGAAGCCCCTGCACCTTTGGGGAAGACCCTAATGAGGAAGAACCAGAAGAAGATCCGGAGGAAGAACTGGATGAAGTCCAGAAGTTGGAGGCTTTCTGGCAATTAAAGATGGAAGGAATCTGAGATCGAGGTTTACACCATGAGGTCTCACAATTTGGCAACGCTTTGCCCAGGCATGATCAATCCGCCGATCAAATGAATTGAGCTTTATCAGCGTGGCTTGGTTCCGGAGATACAAAGCATGGTGACTGTTGTCAACCTCACCACTATCCAGCAGGTTATTCGATTGGCTCACAAGCTTACTGACCAAGCAGTGGAGCAGGGAAAGCTACCCAAACAGTGCGCTATGGCAAGCGTGCCTGACAATAAATGCAACTGGGACAACTCTGGCAATAAGGGATCTTTGTCAAACAACCAATCTCAGCAACAACAGCACACTCAATAGCATCAGCATCAACAGCAACGGAAGTTCGATAACAACCGAAGCTTCAACCAGGCGACTCACTCAAATCAAGGACCCGGTGGGTATGGTGGAAGACTGCCGAAGTGCAACCGGTGTAACTACCACCATGTGGGTCGATGTGATAACTTCAAGTGTCAACGTTGTGGGAAGATTGGTCATGCAGCCAAAGACTGTCTGGGTGAACTGATGAAGAAGCCTCAACAATCACAAGAAACTCCGAAAGGTTGTTTTGAGTGTGGAAAAGAAGGCCATTACAGACGCAACTGTCCCCAGCTTAAGAGGAATGGTAATGGTAACAACAACAACAATAATAACAATGGCAACAACAATAACAACAACAATGGTAATGGCAACAACAATGGTGGAAACAACAATGGAGCCAAAGGAAGAGCCTTCGTCATTGGCTCAGGTGAGGCTCTAAACGATCCTACAACAGTAACTGGTAAATTTTCGGTTAATGGTTGTTTTGCTACTGTATTATTCGATACCGGAGCCGATAGAAGTTTCGTGTCCACCAGGTTCTGTAGTCTTTTAAGTGATATGCCCTCAGCCTTAGAATCTAAATACACCGTAGAGTTAGCTAACGGCACACAGATTCACGTAACGCATATTCTTAGAGAATGCAAGATAGAGCTTGCTGGTCATACATTCACCATAGATCTTATGCCTGTACGTTAGGAAGCTTTGATGTGGTAGTAGACATGGATTGGCTTTCCGATAGACAAGCGGAAGTCATATGCCACGAGAAGATCATACGGATTCCCCTTGGTGAAGAAGTCCTTACGGTCAGAGGTGATAGGAGTGGTGCGGTGATAGGCATCATTTCGTTCATGAAGGCACAAAAGTTGTTACGAAAGGGTCGACTAGCCATGTTGGCACTCGTCACAGATAAACAGACTGAGGAAAAGAAGATAGAGGATATTCCCGTAGTTCGTGAGTTTCCTGAGGTGTTTCTGGAAGACCTGCCTGGATTACCGCCTCATCGTCAGGTTGAATTCCAGATTGAGTTGACTCCAGGAGCCGCTCCAATTGCGAGAGCACCGTACCGGTTAGCTCCGAACGAACTGCAGGAATTATCTGCCCAACTACAAGAGTTGTTGGATAAAGGGTTTATCCGACCGAGTTCGTCGCCCTGGGGAGCGCCAGTTCTATTTGTGAAGAAGAAGGATGGTACATTTCGAATGTGCATTGACTATAGGGAACTGAACAAGGTTACTATCAAGAATAGATATCCCTTACCTGGTATCGATGATTTGTTTGATCAACTGCAAGGATCAAGCTATTACTCATTGATCTGAGGTCTGGGTATCATCAGCTGAGAGTTCGAGAAGAGGACATCTCAAAAACTGCTTTCCGTACACGATATGGTCATTATGAATTTTTGGTCATGCCATTTGGGTTGACGAATGCACCAGCAGTATTCATGGACCTCATGAATCGTGTGTGCAAACCCTATCTTGATCAGTTTGTTATCGTCTTTATTGATGACATACTGATATACTCAAGGACTGAGGAAGAACATGGAGAGCACTTACGTCTGATCTTGGAATTACTTAGAGAGGAACAACTGTATGCAAAGTTTTCTAAGTGTGATTTCTGGATACGTGAGGTACAATTCTTGGGTCATATTGTCAACGAGAAGGGAATACATGTTGATCCTGCTAAGATAGAAGCGATAAAGAATTGGTCTGTTCCTAAGACACCAAGTGAGATACGACAATTCCTTGGATTAGCGGGATATTATCGGCGATTCATTGAAGGATTCTCTAAGATTGCACAACCTCTCACAGCCTTAACTCACAAGGGAACAACATACAAATGGGGTGAGAATCAGGAAACTGCTTTTCAGTTGCTGAAACATAAATTGTGTAGCGCACCAATATTAGCGTTACCGGATGGTAGTGACGACTTCGCAGTCTACTGCGATGCGTCTATTCAAGGACTTGGATGCGTCCTGATGCAGCGGGATAAAGTGATAGCTTATGCCTCTAGACAATTGAAGATTCATGAGAAGAACTATACCACCCATGACTTGGAACTGGGTGCGGTAGTTTTTGCCTTAAAGATCTGGAGACATTACTTGTACGGTACCAAATGCACCATCTACACCGATCACAAGAGTCTTCAGCACATCTTTGAGCAAAAGGAGTTGAACATGAGGCAAAGACGCTGGGTGGAATTGTTAAACGACTATGATTGTGCTATTAAGTACCACCCGGGAAAGCAAATGTAGTTGCTGATGCGTTGAGTAGAAAAGAGACTGCTAAACCTTGACGTGTGCGAGCTCTGCAACTAACGATTAGTACGCAATTACCTGAACAAATCCGAGAGGCTCAAACAGAAGCTTTGAAAGTAGAAAACATGAGTTTAGAAGGGTTACGAGGAATGGAAAAGCAATTAGAAGTAAAAGCGGATGGGATTCGTTACTTCATGGATAGACTATGGGTACCTCTACATGGAAATCTGAGAGATTTGGTCATGAGTGAGGCTCATAAGTCCAAGTATTCTATACATCCTGGATCTGACAAGATGTACCACGATTTGAAGGCACACTATTGGTGGCCTAACATGAAAGCAGATGTAGCTACTTATGTGAGTAAGTGTCTGACCTGCTCGAAGGTTAAAGTGGAGTATCAGAAACCATCTGGTCTGCTACAACAACCCGAGATCCCTATGTGGAAGTGGGATCAAATATCAATGGATTTTATTACTAAGTTACCTCGCACTTCTACGGGTTGTGATACAATATGGGTTATCGTGGATCGATTAACAAAATCTGCTCATTTCCTAGCGATAAAGGAAACAGATAAGATGGAGAAGTTAACCCGACTTTATCTGAAGGAGATCGTTTCGAGGCATGGAGTACCGATCTCAATTATTTCTGATCGCGATTCTCGTTTCACATCACACTTCTGGCAGTCGTTGCAGAAAGCTTTAGGTACGCGACTGGATATGAGTACTGCTTATCATCCACAGACTGATGGTCAAAGCGAGCGTACTATACAGACTTTGGAGGACATGTTACGTGCTTGTGTGATTGACTTCGGGAATAACTGGGAAGTTCACCTACCATTGGTGGAATTTTCTTACAATAACAGTTATCACACTAGTATAAAGGCAGCACCTTTTGAAGCTTTATATGGGAGAAAGTGTAGATCGCCAGTTTGCTGGGCTGAAATTGGTGATAGTCAATTAACGGGTCCCGAGTTAGTACACGAGACAACTGAGAAGATTGTTCAGATAAGAAACCGCATGGCCGCAGCGCGAGACAGACAGAAAAGCTATGCTGACAAACGACGAAAACCTTTGGAATTTCAGATAGGTGACAAGGTTTTATTAAAAGTCTCACCGTGGAAAGGCGTAGTTCGGTTTGGTAAGCGGGGAAAGCTAAATCCGAGATACGTTGGACCATTTGAGATAGTGGAAAGAATTGGTCCAGTGGCTTATCGACTAGCCTTACCTGATTCATTGAGTGGAATCCATGATGTATTCCATGTTTCAAATCTAAAGAAATGTTTAACGGATGAAACGATGGTCGTACCACTGGAAGAAGTTCAAGTAGATGAACAACTACGCTTCATTGAGGAACCGGTCGAGGTGATGGATCGTGAGGTGAAAACGCTTAAGCAAAGCAAGATACCCATCGTCAAAGTTCGTTGGAACTCGAGACGTGGACCAGAATTCATGTGGGAACGTGAAGACCAAATGAAGCTTAAGTATCCTCAGCTATTCGAAAGGACGATGCCAGCCGGCGAAGGTATTGATTAAATTTCGGGACGAAATTTCTTTCAACATGGGGATGATGTGACAACTCATCCAAAACTCACACGATTTCGATTTCCTTGTGCCAATACAGTAGACCAGTGATGGAACACTCACCATGTAACGCAATTTTTGGGACGAAAATTCTTTCAACATGGGGATAATGTGACATCCGGTAATTTTCCGTTACCAAACTCTGTTTGTTTCGTTAAGTCTTGCATACACGTGTCGTGCACACACACTAGTTGTCATTGAACGTTGGTGACTTAACAATAATCAGTAATGTTAAATTGATGATAATTAAGTTAACAATGTGATTATTAAGTTATGCTTATGTGATTTGAATGTTAACTGTAATTTTATCGCGTAACGTGAAAACGTGCATATTTATTTCGTGTGTTTTGTGATAAATGGGAATTATGCATGATTGTTATTTGTGATTAATAATAATTGTGTTTAGTAGTTAAAAACTATTCAAAAAGCTTAATTTTTATAAAATACAAATTATAAGGGTTAAAAGGGTAATTATGGATTATTTAATAAAATAAAAATCAAAACTCTAACCCTAATCACCCTAATCGGCCGCGACTTGCACTCCCTCTCCCTCTCCTCTTCGAATTCGACCAAGAACAAGTGAGTAAGCCTCGGATTGGATCGATTTCAAGGGTTAGAAGACATTAGAAGCATCAAAGCTTGTTCCTCTTTGCGATTTTAAGGTTAATTTCGTGTTTCTTTCATGTATTTTGTTCTAGCCGAAAGTTATTTGCGATTTGGATGAATTGGAGGCCGAATGTTGCTTGTTTGTTGATGTTAATGTGTTTGTTAGATAGATTACATGTTAATTAACGTTGATTATGCAAGAAAGTTTGGATTTTGGTTGTTTGTTCATATGATTATCTTGGCCGTGAGTTTGAGGCGAATTTGGATCAAATTGGATGTTGAATGTTGGTTGTTTGATGTTGTAATGATGTTAGTTGGATTGTATATATGCTAGTTAACGTCGATTATGCAAGAAAGCTACGATTTTGATACATTGTTCATAGGTTACTAATAATAGTAACTTTATTTTGCATGAATTGATGATTGGATGATGTATGAATGTTATGGATGTGTTTGTGATGATGATTAGATGCTAAGTTGATGATATGAACAATTTAAAATCAAGAAGATGTCATATAGTTCATACATTGCTAAAAATAGTAACTTTTGGTGTTGAATGTTGATGACTCATGATGATTAGGTGTGGTTGATCATGTTTAGATGTTGTCATGGACTTGAGTTGGTATATAATTGATGAATTCATGAATGTAGTGTGAGTTTGATGAATTTGGGATGAACTTTCCCAAAAGGGAAACTTTAATTGTGCAAATCCTTGAATTGGATGATTTGAGCATGTTTGGGATATTAGGATCATGCTAGTGTGTTCATGGATGGTTTCTAGGGTGATTAAATGTGTTGTTTATGTTGTATGAATGTTGATTTGGGTTGTTACTTGTTTTGGCCTGTTAGTGTAAAAATCATGGTATGAGTTATATAGGTAAGCTAGGACTTTTGTGAATTGATGATTGATTAAGAATGAACATTTTGGATGTTATGAGCATGATAATAGTTGAGTTTCGCATGACTTGTATGATATCTAGTTGTATGATGATCTAGGTAGTACATGTGGTTAATGAAGTGATATATGTAATCAAGTTGTATGTGAACATGTATGATATGCTGTTGTGTTAGTATTAACGAGTTATCACCTATAATGTCACCAACGGGTCAAACGGGTCAACTAGGTCAAATGTGTCTTGTCTTTCTTAAACCTTGAGTTCTTTGGTTTGTAGAGCACTTAGGGTTTCATGTTGATTCTGTGTACACGTACTTATGTACTCTTGTATTCTAGGTAACCTTTGAAGGGTTGTCTTTGCACCTATCACCAGTTCTCTTTAGTAATTATCTTTACATACCAGGTGAGTTCTTGCCCCACTCATTTTACATAATCTCTTTTGGGGGAGATAGCATACTGTTGATCACAAACGCTTTTATATATGAGTGTGTATAATATTGATATAGTGTTGTTTACCATGGAAAAGTCCTCACACTTTCGGATTGTTAATATTGAATAGCGGGGAAATTTTGGGTAGTACTACTGGGTCTGACGAGCCCCACCTGTGCGACTCGAGGTCAGACGGGTGCAATTTTGTCCTAACACATATTCGTCACGACCTGGTAAGTCGTGACGGGAGGCAACAAACGTAACACAGTCAGCTTCGATCGCGAAATCACTATGATTAATATTTTTATGTTAATAGACTAACTATCTATTGCAATACACTACTTATGCTCTGGAAACTGTTGATTGGTTTATATTTTAACGCAAACTCTTGAACTCACCAACCATGTGTTGACTTGTTTAGTATGCTATTCTCAGGTTAAGGTTGCCAGTTGCCTAGGAGCACGCACACCAGCATCGTTGAGTTGTCTACATTGTTTGTTTACACATTTGGGTTTATTTTCCTATTAAACATTTGTGTTTGGGGCGCGTATGTTTTGCGCATTCTCTTTACATACTACTTGTTTTGAGTTTTCTAGTTTTAAAAACGCTTCCGCAGTATTTTAAACGTTAACTCTGGTTTTGTTTATTAATCATATAGAGTCGTTCTTGGTAACTAATGACTGAAATCCTGGTATGTCACGCGCCTCGCGGTAAAACCCCGCACGCGGATTTAGAGGGTGTGACAAAAATGGTCTTAGTATTTTGCTCAGACTTCATCAATATAAGTTTACTAGCTTTAGTAACTCGTTTATTACACGGGTTGAATAAATAAAATATTAATATAATAAAATTTATTAATTATAAAATGATATTCTAAGATATGATATGACTGAAATTACGTATGAGAAATGCGTATAAGTAATAAAAAGTGATATCAATTTTTTAAAATTTTGATTTTAATTTTTTTTTTCCAAATTTTTTTTAACTTTTTGTTCGAAAACAACCGTATAAAAATGTCATTTTTAAAATTTTTCTTATTATAACTCCCAAATTTGATTATTGTTGGGTTCTAAAAAACTAACTTTTTAAGAATACTAATTTTAAAATATTTTGTAATTTTAAAAAAAATTATGCTTTAGAAAAATTTATTATATTATAAAAAAATTATTTATTTAGAAATAACATTAATAAATAGATCTCTTTCTTAATTTATTAAATCTAAAAAAATATTAAATAATATTATTACTAATTAAGGTAATTATTTAATAGTAGAGATAGGCGGAAAAATTTTGGTGACGATGATTGTGGTGCTAACACGTGTTATCATTAGTTAATCTTTTGTTAGAGTATTATCTTTAGTAAACGCGTATATTACACGAGTTGAATAAAAAAGTATTAAATCGAATGAATATTTATTAATTATAAAATATTATTTTAAGATAAAATATGATAATAGAATGAAAATTTTATTTCAAAACAATCATTTTAAAAAATATCATTGTTAAATTTTTTTTTATTATAACTCACAATTTTAATTATTTTTTAATTTTAATTATTTTTTAATTTTAATTATTTTTTATTTATATAAAATTTTACGTTTAGAAAAACCAATTTAAAATATTTTATATTCTTAAAACGTTTAGGGGTTTAAAAAATATTATTTTATAAAATTTAATTCATTAGGAATAACATTAATAAAAAAAATATCTTTCTTAATTTATTAAAATCTATTTTAATATAAAAAATTAAATAATATTATTAATAATTAATATAATTACTTAATATGAGAAAAAAATAAAAAAAATTTGATGAATATAAATATGATGTCACGTTTCATTCCAGCTATTATTTTATTAGACTAAGTAAACCCTTTCTCCACTTCACATTTGACAACCTCAGGAACGCTTCTCTAACTCTACCCCACTCACCACGGATAAATCAATTATCATTTAAAAAGTCACGTCAGCCAGGGACGACCAATGAATCAATGACAATACGCTCTCAAATAGTCAAATATTAAAACCTTTTGGGCGTTTTTTTGTCTTTTGGGTAATCTTTTTGCATTAAGTACTCGAAATATTTAAAAATTAAAATATTAATAAATAAAAAGACGATAAGGCCTTTTTGTGAAAAGAGATGTCATGTAAAAGTTAGAAATTAAGTCCCCAAATTATGATTGAAAAAGGTAAATAAATAAAATTATTTAACCTTTTGATGATTAGTTTTATTGCAAATGATACGAAACTCATTATTTACCTCTTAAAGGATTAAACAAACAATAGCATAAACCGTTTATCCAAGCATCAAAAACTAACTACAACTCAGAACCAAATAACACATGCTTGAGTAGACACCATGATCGAAACGAAATTTGAATCCGGGATCTCCCCACGAGTAGTTTATCCTCGAGGTTTTCGAGCAAAAACCGTCTGACAATTTGATGCAGATTTACGACGTACATTTTAAGATTTTACACGATTAAGTAGTCATAATTATCATTCAACTTACAGACAACTAAGATATAAATCTACTAGCCGATACTTCAAAAACTTTATTCTCACCACATACCTGCCAACTGTACATTTTGCTAATGTTTGTCTGATGGAACATTAAGATCTTTAAACAACGGGCTGTCGACCCCCACGCCCATCGCATTCAGCCCGTTGTCTACATATATAAGTGTGCCCGTAATGGCAGAGGCCAATGGTGATGCCAGGAATGCTGCTGTGTTCCCCACCTCCTCTGTTCATTAATTTCTCAAACTTCAGCAAATCGTTTTGTACAGGTCAGGTAACGGGTCAAAACATATATTATAGGCTGGGTCAGATTGGTTGACCAAACACTTTTGTCCCAGTATTTTTTTTGTTTTCTATAAATAACTAGTATGTCAAATATGACTATCCGTGTCCAAAGTTAAATTATTTTAGTAACACTACAAGTTTTGAATACAACGATTTAGGAGGTATTATCAATTATGGATTAAAATACGCTTTGGATAACTTTCAGCCCATTTGACCCATTTCCTTTTATGCAACCTTTTGCTTAATATAAATTACCTGCAGCTAGTTCTTTCTGTAGAGGGGCATTTGCAAAAGAGTAGTCAATCATTGTATCTATGAATCCAATTGCTTTAGCAGCTCGGCTTCCTAGTGGACCTGAAAATTTTCAATTCTGGGTATGATTCAATGTGATACTGGTGCAGGAAAGTAGCGTGTAAATAATATATGTTTAATATAACAAAAAAAAATGAAAGAAAGAAGTGATGAAATGACCTGCAGATATAGTGTTGACCCTAATTTTATGTTTTCTTCCTGCTTCGAAAGCAAGCACCTAAAAAAATAATAGGAGGGTGTTATGCATTATATAATGATTCTATATAGTAAAAGAAATGAAGATGACGAAGGAGCTCACTCTTGTGTCACTCTCAAGTGCGGCTTTTGCTGAACTCATGCCGCCACCGTACCTGTGTGGTTTACAATAAACGTACAAAACAAATCAAACAGGTCCGGTTTGTCACTAGCCGGGATGGATTGAGTTGAACCGCAAACACTTCTCTTGAGCTTTTTTTCTTAAATCTAAATAATTAAAAGAGTGCAATAGTAATCTAAATTTTTAGATAAAAATGTTTTAGATGGTCGTAACTAGCCTGCATTGAAAATAGACTTTAGGTAACTTTCAACCCATTTGACTCATTCCCCATTTAAGACAAAAAATACTTTTTTTGACATATTCGACCCCTTTGAGGAAAAAAAAACAAAGCCCAAATTTGACGTGTTTACACGTAAATGAGTTGAAAATGCTACCCCAAGATGTGTGTAAGCATGAATCACAGTTAGAAAAAAGATTGGAAAAGGGAATGTACCCAGGGATTATCCTCTCAGAAGCAATATATGTAAGAGATATTGAGGAACCACCTATGGAAGCAGGAAGGCCCAATCATTGTTAACTTACAAAGTAACACGTATACTAAGAAGAATGCCATGAAATATTATGATCTGTAGTAAGTTGAATACCAGGGTTCATAATTGGAAGGAAATGTTTGAGCAAAGAAACATAGGAATAGCTTGATGCAGATACTGCAGCTAAATAGCCTTTCCTGGATGTCTCCAGCAGTGGCTTTGTGACCTAATCACATATGATGAACTTGCTAAGTAACAAAATAACTGGTGTACATCAATGTGCTAAATTCAGGTTCATGAATGAGTCAACCTCTGGCCCATTGGCAAGTGAGTGCACCAAAATATCAATACTACCAAAATCTTGCTTTACTGATTCTGCAACTTCCTGAATATAGCCAAAAACACATATCAGTGAACCCTGACCATTATGACCCACAAATTTTTATACCTGTTTTGACCCTTCACCCAACCTGCCTGACCCGCCCATTTTGCCACCTCTACTTTATAGTGTTTAAGCAAATTTACTTTTAAATCAAGTTCTTGTTACAAAGGATGCCCATTATGACCCCATCCAACAGTATGAAATACATAAAAAAGATGATGATAGTGTTAGCATGCACCTGCACTGTCCAATTACTTGCTCCAGCATAACGTTTATTGGCTTTAATCTGCAAGAAATCACATCAATACAAGTCAATAATAGGGCCTTTTATTGTCTAAACACTTCGTTATGACAATTATATTATAGATGCTACTAACATCTTCAGGTACATCCTCAGGGCTATCAAAGACAGCATCCAGTGGATAAACTTTAGTAATCTCCATCAAAGAACCATCTGGCAACCTGAAAGATGACGTTCTTCATCATAAATTTCCACGTGTTATTGTAACCCAGCTGAAAATAAGTTAGTATCTTACACCCGTGATTCATCAAATTTGCCCCTGCGTAGACTCATTTCAAATATGTTTAAGGCCTACATCAAAAGGTCAAAATAGAAATATAAGAGATTAAATTAGGGTCAGGTATTTTTAGTTTCAGCTAGAAGTGACACCATAAGTAGAGATGGTAAGACGGGTAGCTTAGAAGGTTGGGGTAAGGGTCAAAATGGATCATTTTAGTATGTATGTATGTATGTATGTATATATATATATATATATATATATATATATGCACACAACATATATATAAACAATGTGTTGATTACGAGTACAAAAAAAAATATAGTTACAATTATAATCTAAATTCATGAATAGAAATGATAAGTTAAAAATAGAATTTGGGTGACTTTTAACTTGTTCGACCCATTTGACCCGTTTCCTCATTAACTGAGTATTGGTATTTGACCCGTTTAAGATAAAACAGCCCCTCACGGCCTCACTCATAAGTAGATGGACCGAAATTGCCACCTTAACCATGATTTTACTACTTTACTTACAGGCACCCATGTTCCAACAAGAATTTCAGCACCTGCAGCAGCTAAAGATTTTGCAATGGCCCAACCATATCCATTGTCATCAGCAACACCAGCAATAAATGCCCTTTTACCTTCACATTAGAATTAACAAATGTGAAATGACATACAATACATTTTATAGAAATTAGTTTTCCTTTCTTATGAAGCAAACAACAAAACCATTAGACCACCATTCATCCAAAAATATGGAAATACAAGGATCCACCTTTTAAGTCAATGGACAGCTGGGAAACAGACTTGCTTCCAGAAGCTTCTGACATTGACCTTGTAACAAACTTCTGAAACCTAGGACGACTTGTTGTGAATTTATCCTTAAAGTTTGGCACTGATGACAGATGAGAAGAGATGGTAAGCTTAGATGACAAAGTTCTCTCGGATTCATGTACAAAACTTGCCATAGTAGCCCCAATACTTCTTTGTGTAAGAAGAACGGACGGCCTCGCTGCAGTTATTTGCAGGGCAGAAGCACCAACTGCCATCAGTTTCACTATATGCAATCTAGCAAGAAAAACAGAATTTAAGAGAAACTTTTTATAAGATAGAAACGTATGAACTAAAACTTATAAATATAGAACCAACTTCCTTACGAGTTACGACTCTTCAGAAGCTAATGATATTCAAAATCAAACACTAAATTTAACTTTACCCATCATTTCAAAGAAAAAACCCCATCCAATATCAGGATCTAAATTCTAATAACTAAACACAGCATGATTCCCAAGTTCTCACTTACTGTCATCACTTACTACCCATAGCATTCTCGCATTTCACTCGTTGATCGAACAGACAACAAGAATCTAGTCTATACTGTGCATAGGCATTTGAAAGTAACACTTAAAAGTTAACATTCTGTTCAAGCATCACTGAGGGAATGTCAGGGAGAATGATAAAAAGCAGCTTAACGTACAGTTCAAAATTCAAATGTTACATAGAAGAAAAACAAATAATGTAACTTAATGAACGCTTTTCCATTATAAATTTATAATTTGAACGAAATCAAGCTCAAATTCAACATAATTTCTTAGTCTCCATGTTCTCTTATCAAACAATTCAACTAAATCAGCACATTCTAACATGTAATTTGCAGGAAATCAAGCTCGTACACGAGAAATCGCATGACTATGAAATGAAACCCGATATAATCATCAAACAGAAGTATTAAACACAATTTTAGCTCAAATCGTTCACATTGAAACACGAGTGCATTGTTAAGTGATAGAAAACTTGAATTTCAACAGTAAGTAGGCATAAGTGCATGAAATTAGGTGTTTTGAGAGAGAGAGTGAGTGAGCTTACTTTGCAACAGGAGGCACCAACGCTCAAAGGTGGATCTGTGCGTATGTCGCTGTGTGAGGGTGAGATATAGAAGAAAGGGTTGGTTTAATAATGCACAGCTATATTGGGCCATGGATTGGGCCTTTGAATAAATAGAATTAGATTTGCATCCATTGAGAAAATATAAAAAGAAAAAAATGTTTATCTAGATGCTACCAACATAATAAAACTATATTTTAATAATTCAAACTATATATTATTAGTCTAGTATTAATCCTAATAAATAATTTTATACCTATTAATCCCAACTTTTGATTTTTTTACAGTAACAATCTCGGTCTAACTGTTTGTTAACTTCGTTAGTTTTTTTATTACGTTGCACGTGACATTTATCGTAACGTGGCATGTGACATTATGTACTACGTTATTCAAATAAAATATGTATATATGTCGCTCAATGTTTTGCGTCTCGTTGTCCCTAAGCTACTTAACCAGCGACAAAGCGTTACGTTAAATAACCAAAGAAAATGATCATTCATAAAAAGAATCAGG
Organism: Flaveria sonorensis; assembly: GCA_025506505.1. NCBI lineage: Eukaryota > Viridiplantae > Streptophyta > Magnoliopsida > Asterales > Asteraceae > Flaveria > Flaveria sonorensis. The sequence continues at coordinate 48,819 of JACCIY010000669.1, read as the reverse complement.
TAATATATTTATAATTTAAATTATAATTATCTTATACATCATTTCGCGAGCCATGTCATGTGATATGTCATAAAAAACTAACAGTGTTAGCGAACAATTAGACTGTTAGAGTTATTAGTAATAAAATCAAAAGTGGAATTAATACCGGTTAAATTGTTAATTGGGATTAATATTGACCAAAAGTTAATAGTTTAGATTATTAAAAACCAATTTTCTTATCAATGTATCTTCGTGTTTATTTCAAGTAGTGAATGTTTAAATCTGGTCATACCCATACGATCTATATTTAAGAGTAGATTAGTAAATGTGTGTATTTATTATTTCAAAAGTTGGCCCAACATCCGAACTTAAAACGATATAATTAATTTTCTTTTACAATTGTTAATACAGGGAAGGGTATTACACGTGTTGATTCTAGTTAAGGATTTTGGATGTTTGAATTGAATAAACAACGAATAAATAAAAAATACTATATAATAGAAAAGGTTAAGGGTGGTACGTGACATTAACTATATATTATTAAACCATGTTAGAAGAAACAGTAATAATAATATATTTTAATTGACAGGGGAACCGCCCTAAAGGTTAATGTTTTTAACTAAAATTTAAAATTTTGAGTTGGGGGAAACCGCCGCAAAAGATGGCAAAACAATTATTTTTTGTTATTTTACTTAGAATTAAAATGAGGAAACCGCCAGGAAAGGTGTTTTTGTTTTTCATTTTTTTTCTATATACCTACTAGATTAGTATCTTGTGTATTACACGGATTAAATAAGTAAAATATTAAATTGTAACACCCGAAAACTTGGTCAAATAAATAAAAAGAAAAGTATTTATAAGAAAATAAAAGAAGGGACAAAGATGAGGGGTGTAAAGTGTAAATAGTACACCAAAAAGTCAAAAGTTTCACTTTTAAGGCATGGTCGCCCATGCCAAGCTTGTTCTGCTGCTGTGTTCGACCAAGAAAAGAAGGAAGAGCTGAAAACTCTTGATTCTCTCGGTTTGTTGAGGAAGAAGGCTGCATTCTTCGAAGGTTAGTGTGTTTACATGTTAATTGGTTCGGTTTCTTTGTGGTTTCACCCTTAGAAACCGATTATTAAGTGTTTTTGGTGTTTTGGTGCTTGTTTGTGTTTGTTTTAGGTGTTTGAACTCCTGTACAAGCAGTTTCGGATGAGTTTTGCTTGTTTGCTACACTAGGTGAGTTCTAGACCCCGATTTACATGTGTTTTAAACTAACTTTGGGGCTGAAAATGCATTTTAAAGGATTTTCAAACTTGTACTTATGTACCCGTATGTTGTGTATGTTTATGCTTATGTTTATGCTTGTTTATGTGTTGTGGTTGCTTAGAATGTTAAGTTTCTGCTTAGAACAGGTGCAAATGCAGATCTTGGTTAGTTTTGATTCTGAAAAATGTATAACAGGTGGTCATGCGCCACAAACAGGGCCCATGCGCTTGAGGATTTTGACTTAGAAAAGCCTAAGTAGAGGCCATGCGCCCAAACAGGGCCCATGCGCCTGGAAATTTGCCTTAGAAAATCCTAAGTGGGGGTTCATGAGCCCCAATAGTGCCCATGCGCCCAAAACTTTTGCCTGATAAGCCAAGTATAACCTCATGCGCCTGAATAGTGTCATGCGCCCAAGATTTTTCTCTAGTGACTAAGTGTAGTCATGCGCCTGAAAGGCTCATGCGCCCAGAATGTAAGCAAAATGCCTAAGTGTAGGATTTATGCGCCTGAATAGTGTTAATGCGCCTAAGCAGGGCTCATGCGCCTGCATAGTGCCCATGCGCCTAAACACTTAGAAAATTTTCTAGAATTTTGGGAAAATCAGAATTTTAGGGTTTGACCCTGGTTTGACTTGATGCTATTATCTGATTATTTTATTTATGTTTTGGGCTGTTCTTGTGTTCCCTATTATATTATTACGTGACTTTACGTGGTGTGGTTTTACCCTTATTCGTAAAGTATTATCTTTAAGAAGTGAAAAGATTAATGAAAGTGGAACATAAAGAACGTAAGAAAGTCTTGCAAGCAAAGTCACAGGAGGTTCACAACCACTAGTTGTTAGCTCAACTGTGTGCGGTTTAGCTAACCCGTTGGATGCACACAGGGTCAATCGTTGAGATTGAGGGGACCATTGTCGTTGCCCCGGTACTGGAGTCAGCTTTGTGCACCACGGATGGGGTCTATTATTATACCTCAGGCACAGTACCAGGTTTATGCGCATTATATGGGGGGTATAGCTCTTTGGTCCATATCGAATTGAAAGATTAAAAGTAAAGGTTCAAGTGAACGACCATGGAAATGGTGAAGAAAGATATTAATGTTGATAATGAATAATATTTAAATGTATGTATGACGTATGATCACATACAAAAGAGTAAGCTGTATTTTAAGGAGTATTTTCCTATACAAAACTCGTAAAGTATTTTCACTATTTTAAAACTAGAACTCACTCAGCGTTGCTGACTTTTATGCATTTTTAGTTGGCAGGTAAATTGCTGAGGATGGCACTCGGGGAGGCTACTCGTCGGGTCTAGACCGGCATCCGTTCACTCTTAATAATATTGTTGTTTTGTAATGCAATTAACTGATCTTTTGTAACGGATAACAAACACAAATGTATTGCTTGACAATAGCGTTTATTAATGAAGTGAATGGTTTTGTTGTTAATTCCGCTGCATTGTTTTAAGAATTATGTAATGTTTTTATTTAATTATGCTGTGATTGACCAACTGTGAGGTCTCCGGGTACGGAGCCTTACATAAATAGTTATTAATAAAAATTAATGAATTATAAAACGATCTTTTGATATAAGATACGATTGACATTACGTACGAGTGATAAAAGAACGATATCATTTTTTAAACTTTTGTTTAATTTTTTTTGTTTTTCTAAAAATATTTGGTTTTAAACAAATTGTTTCAAAACAAACAGTTTTTTAAAAAAGTGTCATTTTTAATAATTTCTTTATTATAACTTCAAAACTTAATTAATTTTGTTTCATAAGAATTTTATTTTTTTAAAGCCACAGGGCTTAATGTATATTGTGTTTTTTAAAATTTTCATATTTTAAAAAAAAAATTCTTATTCTATAAAAAAATGTTTCCTTACAAACTGCATTTATAGAAAGATTTTTTTTATTTAATAAAAAAATTAATATAAAAATAATTAAATAATATCATTTGTAGTTAATGTGTTATTTATTAGGAGAGAGAAGCGGAAAATAAAATTTAGGGGATCTAGAATTGTAACAAGTGGTCTACAAAAACTTTCTTTTATTAGTATAGAGATAGATAATAAGTTGAGTAATGCTTAAGCTTCAACGGTTTTGAAATTATTATGATACATGTATATGATTTAAATTTATTATTTTAAATCGAAACAAACTCAAGAATATCCGACCATTTGTAGCAAGTTTCCAACTAGATTTGTTCTTTCACATGTTTCGCATTCCATCATAAACTTCTACCTAATATATATGTAAATTGAATTAATTATCATCATGGTAAAAAATGTTTTGGACGAAGTTATGATTTTCCGGGCTTAATTTCCGGTTAATGTATACTAATGTAACAACCTACTCCTAGGTCCAACTCCCAGAACCTAAATGTGATTTAGCATTGTATTGTTTACATCATCTTATTTCATTGAATGTATCTCTTTTTCTTTGTGATTAATTGAATTCTATGATTTATGTAACTTTGGTTGACTTTTGTAAGACATGTTTAAGCCTAGAACTTGTTCCCGAGGCTAGGAAATTCACTTAATTGACCTTATCCCTTGATAATTGTACATAAAATTTAAATCCGAGTCTTCCTTATGAAAATTTCCCCTAGGCGCCTCACAACTGTTTAGGTGCACGATGACTGTTCAGGCGCATTTGGCAGTTAGGCGCATTTGCAGTTAGGCGCATCGCCACTGTTTAGGTGCATGACAACTGTTCAGGCGCCCTGAAAGTGGGCGCATGAGCACTGTTCCGGCGTTTTTGCCACACAACATTTTAAAATGTCTGAACCCTTCTAGAAGCATTTGACCTGGTCTACGCACCTCCAAACTGACCAATGCATGGGCTGTTGCCATGCATTCGGCCACCTCTCCAGCCAAACCCTTTTCACCTCGGTTCTCACTAACCCAAACCCACACTCCATCTTTTCCTTCAAAACCGAAACCACTGTTTCATTCCACCCTTTTTCACAACCTCTCAAAGTCTCTCTCTCTCCTTCTCGGCGAATATTTCAACCAAACCCGAGAACTTTTAGCCTTCAACCAAGCAAGAGCAAGACTTTCAAGCCTCAACACCCTCGGAACATCAACTCTCGCACTCCCTGATTCACTCTAAACTCGGAACAACTTGTGTGTAAGCTTTCTTATACCCGAAGAAAACTTTTATTGTTGTTTCTCTACCATTCCTCCTTTGAATCCCATCTTTCTTGTTCAAAGGCAGAAAATCGCGACCCAGTTGCTACATTAGTATGACTAACAACTTCTTGAAAGGTACACGCTTCATCATACTCTTTTACCTTGTATTATTGCCATGAACCTACCCGGAAACCCCTCTTTCATGGGTTTTCAGGACACCCCGACCACCTGCTCGCAGCTTACCCCTATTCCACACTTAAAAACCTGCTTAAAAACATATTATAAATGCTAGTATGACCTGGACTTATCGACTTCAGTATGATAATGGGTGTTTAAAACCCGATATTTCATGTTACATGTGTGTAAATAGGTGCTTTGTACCTCAAACTTGACTTTGTAGCCTATATTGTTGTAACCGTGGGGTAAACCTGAATTTTTCAGATTGTTTTATGATGTTAAACTGTCATTATATTGGGTTGGATGTTTTGGTATGGTGATATGGGTTTTGGTGGCACATTTAGAGACCCGAATAGGTGGTAGATGTATCTTAACATAGCCAAACTCGTGACAACTTTTTAGAAACAAAATTTTCAGGCCCTATGACTAGTAACCAGTAGCTAAAACCATACTTGGGGAATTGTTGGGTCAACATGTTAATTCTATGAACTTATTTAGCTTAAACGAGCCTAACCGGGAGATTTTTGGAATAGAATTCTAAAAATATTGTAACGAGCCTTAATCCATGAAAACCATGATTTTTCAGTAAGTTGAGGACCCCAAACTCATATTTTGACAAAAATATTTGTAGAGAATAGGTTAAAATGTCAATTTCGTGTAAAAACGGATTTTAACGGGTTAAATGTTGGAAACAAGATATTTTTTTTGTACAAAGGACCCCAAAACCTTTTTTAAAACTGATTTAAAAGTAATTAAGGACCCTTAGATACTTTTAAGGGCCATAATGTGTCAAAATTTGGAAAGCACCAACTTCAGGGTAAAAAATGTAATTTTGGAAACTTGAGGGACTAAAGTGTAAATTCTAAAAAATCTACCATATTTCACTAAGTTTATGACCAGAATCTATTATTATACTTGATTTTCATGTAAGAGTCTGTGGGAAACCAAAAACGGGTAGTTTTACGCCAAAAATCCAAACTTTCCTAAAAGGGAACTTTTGACGTAAACTTCTAAGGGATGTGGTCATATGTACATTTAAACACATATTACCCTTGATTACACTCCCAATAGTATAAGAATCTATAGCTTATACATGTATCTTACTCATAGGGCGCTAGGACCTGAATCTATCTGTGTTTGAAGAATCCTTTATCTGCTCAAAGTGAGTTTCTTGTGTCCCCTTTTTACTATTATTTTGGGGTGAAACATGCTCTGTTTGAACTAAACTTTATTAGACACTATTATACGATGCTATTGTATGTTGTGGCTATTGTTAGAACCTGCATCTTTGTATCACAATCATTAATTCTATGTGAACCGCTTGATTATATGGGTAGATCTACTTGGGGAAACCCCCATGCACAGTGCCTTCCGATGAGAAGGGTATTTGAATGTATGTATGATGTATAATCACATACAAAAGAGTAAGCTGTATTTTAAGAAGTATTTTCCTATACAAAACTCGTAAAGTATTTTCACTATTTTAAAACTAGAACTCACTCAGCAACGCTGACTTTTATGCATTTTTAGTTGGCAGGTAAATTGCTGAGGATGGCACTCGGGGAGGCTACTCATCGGGTCTAGACTGGCATTCATTCAATCTTTATAATATTGTTGTTTTGTAATGAAATTAACTGATCTTTTGTAACTGATAACAAACACAAATGTATTGCTTGATAACAACGTTTATCAATGAAGTGAATGGTTTTGTTGTTAATTCTGCTGCATCGTTTTAAGAATTATGTAATGTTTTTATTTAATTATGTTGTGATTGACCAACTGTGAGGTCTCCAGGTATGGGGCCTTACAAATTGGTATCAGAGCCAAAGTTTAAGAGAAATAGGTAAATATTTTCAAAAACCTAAACTTAAACTGAGAATGGGACGAATGGAGGGGTGCGAGCCCGAGTAGCTACGTGTCATCAGGTACTTCTTTTCTTAATGTCAACCGGTATTATGTGCGTGTGCTATTTGATTTATGTGCCTTCAGTAGATTTCAATACTAATGTAGTCAGGATAGGAAATGCTCGGGGGATGAAAAGTAAAGTAAGTGGCTAATCACAACTAGCCACTGTAATTAGGGACTTACTATACTTAACATAAACTAAGCTATTACCTTGAATGACCATGTTGGTGTTTGAATCTTATAGTGTTTAGAGGATGGCCGGAGGTAGATCATCAAAGGCTTCTCGTGGTGGAACACGTGGTGTTCGTAGTAGGCCACGTATCGCAAGGAACAGGACCAAGGTTGCAGGGACGGCTCCTGCTGAGCCTGAACTACATCACCCGGAGGGGGTGGATGAGAATGCTAACTTGAGAGCCTCAGTGAAGGAGGCAGTGGTGGAGGAGGTTCACCAAGTTATGCAGACAATCCTACCGTCTGTCGTGACTGAAGTGATCCGAGCTGTGAGGGAGGATGAAAAGAAAGAGAAGGAAGAGGAAAGGAGGAAGGCAACTGGGAGAAGGGAGAACGATGGTGAGGAGGAGGAATTGAACGCTGGAATGGCAGCCTCCAGCGATGAAGAGGAGGTGGAAGTGCGGGAAACCGCGAAGGGATGTAGTTATGGGGCTTTTCAGCGATGCAAACCCCCTACTTTCGATGGCAATGGTGATGCTGCTGCTGGTCACCGTTGGGTGAGGGAGATGGAGGTGGTACTGGAGATTAGTGAGTGTCGGGAGGACCAGAAGGTGAAGTTTGCCACTCACTCTTTTGTCAACACGGCGCTGTGTTGGTGGGGCAACCTTGTCCAGGCCAAGGGCAACCGGGCCATTGGAAGGATGAGGTGGGGAGAACTGAAAAAGTTGGTGATTGAGGAGTTCTGTCCTCATCAGGAGCTTGACAAGATCGAGAAAGAGTTCCTACAACTGGAGGTGGGCACTATGACTCACCAGCGATACACCGCCAAATTCAACGAGATGGCGAGGTTGGTGCCCGATCAGGTTACGCCAGCAACAAGGAAGATTAAGCGGTATATTCAGGGGTTGCCAGCTGACATTCGCAGGCACTTGATTACTGCCCGGCCAAGCACTTTCAGGTCGGCAGTGGATCTGGCGGGAATGTTGTATGATGAAAGGGAAATAACAGTGGTGGAGGTGAAGAAAACATATGGTGGTGGTAATAACTGGAGAGGAAAGCGATTCGGGAGTGGTGGTTTCACCCCGAACAATAAGAAGCCGAGGGTGGATGACCAGCGAGGGGTTGCTGCAGGTCCAGGAATAAAGAGGTGTGGTAAGTGTGGAAAGGAGCATAGCAGGGAATGACGTTTGGGATTGAACGTCTTCTTCAAGTGTGGGAAGCCTGGCTATATAACAAAAGATTGCGGGGTGCCGAAGTGCTTCAACTGTGGCGGAACTGGCCACAGAAATCACGAGTGCAGGAAGCCGAGAGTTGAGAGCTCTGGGAGCAAGAAGGTGGCCGAAGAAGGAGGGCAGAGGGCAAGTGCTAGAGCCTTCACGATGACCCGAGAGGAAGCTCGGGTAGACCCCGACATCGTGTCAGGTATGTTTCTAATAAACCAAACTTGTTCCTCCGTATTATTTGATTTTGGTGCTAGTAGGAGTTTCATATCTGCTGCTTTCTGTGCTAAGTTGCCTGTTAGTAGTAGGAATATTAACGAACCATTTGATGTGGAAACTGCTATTGGTAAGTCAACCAGAATTTCTAATATGATTGAGGATTGTGGCATAGAGTTAGAAGGCCATAGGTTTGCTGCTAAACTATATGTGATGCCCCTAGGAGGATTCAATGTAGTATTAGGGATGGACTGGTTAGCAACCTATGAGGCAAACATCGTGTGTCGCAAGAAGATGATTCGATTAGTTGCGCCCGATGGAAGTTCGGTAACAGTTTTTGGTGATCGCGTTACCACGGTTCCAAGGGTGATTTCGATGGCGGTGGCAGAGAAGTGTATGAGGCGCGGATGTAGTGCTTACCTGGCGTATGTAAAGGATGTGGACATGTCACTACCACAATTGACTGAAGTGCCAGTTGTGTATAACTTCCCGGATGTGTTCCCAGAAGATTTACCTGGTGTGCCACCTGACCGCGAGATCGAGTTTCAGATTGACCTGATACCCGACGCTCAGCCCGTTGCCAAAGCACCGTATCGGTTAGTTCCGTCTGAGATGAAAGAACTGATGGATCAGCTGCAGGAGTTGACGGACAAGGGGTTCATCCGACCAAGCATCTCTCCCTGGGGTGCTCCGGTCTTGTTTGTTAAGAAGAAAGACGGTAGTATGAGGATGTGCATAGAATACCGAGAGCTAAACAAATTAACGGTGAAGAACAGATATCCATTGCCGAGGATAGATGACTTGTTTGACCAACTTCAAGGTGCCAGTTGGTTCTCCAGGATAGATCTTCAATCTGGCTACCATCAGCAGAAGGTAAAAGAACAAGATATTCCTAAGACAACGTTTCGCACGCGTTATGGACATTACGAGTTCCTCGTTATGTCTTTCGGTTTAACTAATGCCCCAGCTGCCTTTATGGATTTGATGAATCGAGTGTGCCAGCCGATGCTAGATAAATCAGTGATTGTGTTTATTGATGATATCCTGATTTATTCAAAGAGCGAGGAAGAACATGCCGGTCACATACGCGAGGTGCTGGAGACACTTAGAAGGGAGAAGCTTTATGCTAAATTCTCTAAGTGCGCTTTTTGGTTGCGCGAAGTTCAATTTTTGGGTCACGTGGTGAATTCTGAAGGAATCGTGGTGGACCCGAAAAAGGTTGAGGCAGTGATGCAATGGAAGTCTCCTAAGACGCCATCCGAGATTCGCAGTTTCTTGGGTTTGAAGGGCTACTACCGAAGGTTTATTCAAGACTTTTCCAAGATAGCCTCACCTTTGACCAAATTGACCCGGAAGGATGTGAAGTATGTGTGGGGATGAGAACAGGAGGTTGCGTTTGAGGAGTTAAAGGAAAGATTAACTCAGGCTCCTGTCTTGACACTGCCCGAAGGGAGTGAGGATTTAATGGTCTATTCAGATGCTTCCTATTCGTGACTGGGTTGCGTACTAATGCAGCGTGGCAGAGTGATAGTATACGCATCCCGACAGTTGAAGACCCACGAAGCCAATTACCCCACTCATGACTTGGAGTTAGCGGCGGTGGTCTTTGCGTTGAAGATTTGGAGGCACTATTTATACGGGACAAAGTACTCAATTTTCACCGACCACAAAAGCTTAAAGTATTTCTTCGAGCAGAAGGATCTCAATATGAGGCAGAGGAGGTGGTTAGAGCTGATCAAGCACTATGACTGCGAGATCCATTACCATCCGGGCAAGGCCAACGTAGTGGCCGATGCCTTTAGCCGAAAAGAGAGACCCGAGCTGATTCAGGTGAAGGCATATCAGTTGGTGATGACCTCTGAAGTGATGACACAGGTCAAGGAATTTCAGAACGAGACATTAAAGGAAGAACGCCTTAACGCTGAAAGGATGAGAGGTCTAGTCAAGAAATTGGGAGAGAACACCCACGGGGTTAAGACTCGTTTTGGACGGATGTGGATTCCTCGGTATGGGGATCTACGTGGGCGAATTATGGACGAAGCTCATAAGACTCGATACTCCATTCATCCCAGTGCTACTAAGATGTATCAAGATATGAGGAAGGACTGCTGGTGGCCGGGTATGAAATGTAACGTGGTCGAGTATGTGAGTAAGTGTCTTACTTGCTTGCAAGTGAAGGCAGAACACCAGAAGCCATACGGGAAGATCCAACCCTTGGATATACCCGAATGGAAGTGGGAGCACATCACCATGGACTTCATCACAAAGTTACCCCGTACTGCGAGGGGGTACGATACCATATGGGTGATAGTTGATCGTCTGACAAAGAGTGCTCACTTCCTACCTATCCGCGAGACGTATTCCTCCGAGAGACTGGCGGATCTGTTCATCAAGGAGATTGTAGCTCGTCATGGTGTGCCGGTGTCTATTGTGTCGGACCGTGACACCAGGTTCACATCGAAGTTTTGGAAGAGATTTCACGATGCCATGGGGACGAGGCTACACATCAGTACGGCTTATCATCCTCAGACAGATGGTCAGTCTGAGAGGACAATTCAGATGCTCGAGGATATGCTCCGAGCATGCGTGATCGACTTTGGAGGAAGTTGGGAGGATCACCTACCGTTAGCATAGTTCTCGTACAACAACAGCTATCATGCCAGCATTGGTATGCCACCATACGAGATGCTATATGGTAGGAGGTATAGAACGCCCGTGTGTTGGGGAGACATCAGGCAGAAAGAGTTGGGAAGTATCGAGGTGATCGAGGCTACGACTGAAAAGCTAGAAAAGATCAGAGCATTTTGAAGGCGGCCAAAGATAGGCAGAAGTCGTATGCCGACAAAAGGCGTAGACCGATTGAATTCAACGTGGGTGATAGAGTCATCTTGAAGGTCTCACCTTGGAAAGAGATCATCCGGTTCCGGAAGAGGGGCAAGCTGAGCCCGAGATACATAGGGCCTTTCCGAATCGTTGCACGAGTAGGGGAGGTAGCCTATCGTCTAGAATTGCCTGATGAGTTAAGTGGGATTCACCTGACATTTCATGTATCTCATCTGAGAAAGTGCTTAGCTGACGAGGATATGATTGTACCACCGAATGATATCGAGGTGGATGAACAGCTCAATTATGTGGAGCCACTAGTGGTAATCATCGATCAAAGGAGAAAAGGTTGAGGAATAAAGTGGTTCCACTTGTGTGTGTGCAGTGGAAACACCGAAGGGGTTCGGAGTCTACGTGGGAGACCGAAGAAGAGATGAGACAACATTACCCACAGTTATTCAAAGAGTGACAAGTTTCAGGGACGAAACCTTTTTAAGGGGGGAAGATTTGTAACACCCGAAAACTTGGTCAAATAAATAAAAAGAAAAGTATCTATAAGAAAATAAAAGAAGGGGCAAAGATGAGAGGTGTAAAGTGTAAATAGTACACCAAAAAGTCAAAAGTTTCACTTTTAAGGCATGGTCGCCCATGCCAAGCTTGTTCTGCTGCTGTTTACGACCAAGAAAAGAAGGAAGAGCTAAAAACTCTTGATTCTCTCGATTTGTTGAGGAAGAAGGCTGCATTCTTCGAAGGTTAGTGTGTTTACATGTTAATTGGTTCGGTTTCTTTGTGGTTTCACCCTTAGAAACCGATTATTAAGTGTTTTTGATGTTTTGGTGCTTGTTTGTGCTTGTTTTAGGTGTTTGAACTCGTGTACAAGCAGTTTCGGAGGAGTTTTGCTTGTTTGCTACACTAGGTGAGTTCTAGACCCCGATTTACATGTGTTTTAAACTAACTTTGGGGCTGAAAATGCATTTTAAAGGATTTTCAAACTTGTACTTATGTACCCGTATGTTGTGTATGTTTATGCTTATGTTTATGTTTGTTTATGTGTTGTGGTTGCTTAGAATGTTAAGTTTCTACTTAGAACAGGTGCAAATGCAGATCTTGGTTAGTTTTGATTCTGAAAAATGTATAACAGGTGGTCATGGGCCCCAAACAGGGCCCATGCGCTTGAGGATTTTGACTTAGAAAAGCCTAAGTAGAGGCCATGCGCCCAAACAGGGCCCATGCGCCTGGAAATTTGCCTTAGAAAATCCTAAGTGGGGGTTCATGAGCCCCAATAGTGCCCATGCGCCCAAAACTTTTGCCTGATAAGCCAAGTATAACCTCATGCGCCTGAATAGTGTCATGCACCCAAGATTTTTCTCTAGTGACTAAGTGTAGTCATGCGCCTGAAAGGCTCATGCGCCCAGAATGTAGGAAAAATGCCTAAGTGTAGGATTTATGCGCCTGAATAGTGTTAATGCGCCTAAGCAGGGCTCGTGCGCCTTCTTAGTGCCCATGCGCCTAAACACTTAGAAAATTTTCTAGAATTTTAGGAAAATCAGAATTTTAGGGTTTGACCCTGGTTTGACTTGATGCTATTATCTGATTATTTTATTTATGTTTTGGGTTGTTCTTGTGTTCCCTATTATATTATTACGTGACTTTACGTGGTGTGGTTTTACCCTTATTCGTAAAGTATTATCTTTAAGAAGTGAAAAGATTAATGAAAGTGGAACATAAAGAACGTAAGAAAGTCTTGCAAGCAAAGTCACAGGAGGTTCACAACCACTAGTTGTTAGCTCAACTGTGTGCGGTTTAGCTAACCCGTTGGATGCACACAGGGTCAATCGTTGAGATTGAGGGGACCATTGTCGTTGCCCCGATACTGGAGTCAGCTTTGTGCACCACGGATGGGGTCTATTATTATACCTCAGGCACAGTACCAGGTTTATGCGCATTATATGGGGGGTATAGCTCTTTGGTCCATATCGAATTGAAAGATTAAAAGTAAAGGTTCAAGTGAACGACCATGGAAATGGTGAAGAAAGATATTAATGTTGATAATGAATAATATTTAAATGTATGTATGACGTATGATCACATACAAAAGAGTAAGCTGTATTTTAAGGAGTATTTTCCTATACAAAACTCGTAAAGTATTTTCACTATTTTAAAATTAGAACTCACTCAGCAACGCTGACTTTTATGCATTTTTAGTTGGCAGGTAAATTGCTGAGGATGGCACTCGGGGAGGCTACTCGTCGGGTCTAGACCGGCATCCGTTCACTCTTAATAATATTGTTGTTTTGTAATGCAATTAACTGATCTTTTGTAACGGATAACAAACACAAATGTATTGCTTGACAACAACGTTTATTAATGAAGTGAATGGTTTTGTTGTTAATTCCGCTGCATTGTTTTAAGAATTATGTAATGTTTTTATTTAATTATGCTGTGATTGACCAACTGTGAGGTCTCCGGGTACGGAGCCTTACATAAATAGTTATTAATAAAAATTAATGAATTATAAAACGATCTTTTGATATAAGATACGATTGACATTACGTACGAGTGATAAAAGAACGATATCATTTTTTAAACTTTTTTTTAATTTTTTTTGTTTTTCTAAAAATATTTGGTTTTAAACAAATTGTTTCAAAACAAACAGTTTTTTAAAAAAGTGTCATTTTTAATAATTTCTTTATTATAACTTCAAAACTTAATTAATTTTGTTTCATAAGAATTTTATTTTTTTAAAGCCACAGGGCTTAATGTATATTGTGTTTTTTAAAATTTTCATATTTTAAAAAAAAATTCTTATTCTATAAAAAAATGTTTCCTTACAAACTGCATTTATAGAAAGATTTTTTTTATTTAATAAAAAAATTAATATAAAAATAATTAAAGAATATCATTTGTAGTTAATGTGTTATTTATTAGGAGAGATAAGCGGAAAATAAAATTTAGGGGCTCTAGAATTGTAACAAGTGGTCTACAAAAACTTTCTTTTATTAGTATAGAGATAGATAATAAGTTGAGTAATGCTTAAGCTTCAACGGTTTTGAAATTATTATGATACATGTATATGATTTAAATTTATTATTTTAAATCGAAACAAACTCAAGAATATCCGACCATTTGTAGCAAGTTTCCAACTAGATTTGTTCTTTCACATGTTTCGCATTCCATCATAAACTTCTACCTAATATATATGTAAATTGAATTAATTATCATCATGGTAAAAAATGTTTTGGACGAAGTTATGATTTTCCGGGCTTAATTTCCGGTTAATGTATACTAATGTAACAACCGACTCCTAGGTCCAACTCCCAGAACCTAAATGTGATTTAGCATTGTATTGTTAACATCATCTTATTTCATTGAATGTATCTCTTTTTCTTTGTGATTAATTGAATTCTATGATTTATGTAACTTTGGTTGACTTTTGTAAGACATGTTTAAGCCTAGAACTTGTTCCCGAGGCTAGGAAATTCACTTAATTGACCTTATCCCTTGATAATTGTACATAAAATTTAAATCCGAGTCTTCCTTATGAAAATTTCCCCTAGGCGCCTCACAACTGTTTAGGTGCACGATGACTGTTCAGGCGCATTTGGCAGTTAGGCGCATTTGCAGCTAGGCGCATCGCCACTGTTTAGGTGCATGACAACTGTTCAGGCGCCCTGAAAGTGGGCGCATGAGCACTGTTCCGGCGTTTTTGCCACACAACATTTTAAAATGTCCGAACCCTTCTAGAAGCATTTGACCACGTCTGCGCACCTCCAATCTGACCAATGCATGGGCTGTTGCCATGTATTCGACCACCTCTCCAGCCAACCCCTCTTCACCTCGGTTCTTACTAACCCAATCCCACACTCCATCTTTTCCTTCAAAACCGAAACCACCGTTTCATTCCACCCTTTTTCACAACCTCTCGAAGTCTCTCTCTCTCTCTCTCTCCCTCTCGGCGAATATTACAACCAAACCCGAGAACTTTCAGCCTTCAACCAAGCAAGAGCAAGATTTTCAAGCCTCAAGACCCTCGAAACATCAACTCTCGCACTCCCTGATTCACTCTAAACTCGGAACAACTTGTGTGTAAGCTTTCTTGTACCTGAACAAAACTTTTATTGTTGTTTCTCTACCATTCCTCCTTTGAATCCCATCTTTCTTGTTCATAGGTAGAAAACTGCGACCCAGTTGCTACATTAGTATGACTAACAACTTCTTGAAAGGTGCACACTTCATCATACTCTTTTACCTTGTATTATTGCCATGAACCTACCCGGAAACCCCTTTTTCATGGGTTTTCAGGACACCCCGACCACCTGCTCGCAGCTAACCCCGACCACCTGCTCGCAGCTAACCCTATTCCACACTTAAAACTCTGCTTAAAAACATATTATAAATGCTAGTATGACCTGGACTTATCGACTTCAGTATGATAATGGGTGTTTAAAACCCGAGATTTCATGTTACATGTGTGTAAATAGGTGCTTTGTACCTCAAACTTGACTTCGTAGCCTATATTGTTGTATCCGTGGGGTAAACCTGAATTTTTTAGATTGTTTTATGACGTTAAACTGTCATTATATTGGGTTGGATATTTTGGTATGGTGATATGGGTTTTGGTGGCACATTTAGAGACCCGAATAGGTGGTAGATGTATCTTAACATAGCCAAACTCGTGACAACTTGTTAGAAACAAAATTTTCAGACCCTATGACTAGTAACCAGTAGCTAAAACAGGACTTGGGGAATTGTTGGGTCAACATGTTAATTCTATGAACTTATTTAGCTTAAACGAGCCTAACCGGGAGATTTTTGGAATAGAATTCTAAAAATATTGTAACGAGCCTTAATCCATGAAAACCATAATTTTTCAGTAAGTTGAGGACCCCAAACTCATATTTTGACAAAAATATTTGTAGAGAGTAGGTTACAATGTCAATTTCGGGTAAAAACGGATTTTAACGGGTTAAATGTTGGAAACAAGATTTTTTTTTTGTACAAAGGACCCCAAAACCATTTTTAAAACTGATTTAAAAGTAATTAAGGACCCTTAGATACTTTTAAGGGCCATAATGTGTCAAAATTTGGAAAGCACCAACTTCGGGGTAAAAATTGTAATTTTGGAAACTTGAGGGACTAAAGTGTGAATTCTGAAAAATCGACCATATTTCAGTAAGTTTATGACCAGAATTTATTATTATACTTGATTTTCATGTAAGAGTCTTTGGGAAACCAAAAACGGGTAGTTTTACGCCAAAAATCCTAACTTTCCTAAAAAGGGAACTTTTGACGCAAACTTCTAAGGGGTGTGGTCATATGTACATTTAAACACATATTACCCTTGATTACACTCCCAATAGTATAAGAATCTATAGCTTATACATGTATCTTACTCATAGGGCGCTAGGACCTGAATCTATCTGTGTTTGAAGAATCCTTTATCTACTCAAGGTGAGTTTCTTGTGTCCCCTTTTCACTATTATTTTAGGGTGAAACATGCTCTGTTTGAACTAAACTTTATTAGACACTATTATGTGATGCTATTGTATGTTGTGGCTATTGTTAGAAACTGCATCTTTGTATCACAATCATTAATTCTATGTGAACCGCTTGATTATATGGGTAGATCTACTTGGGGAAACCCCCACGCACAGTGCCTTCCGATGAGAAGGGTACTACACTGAGATCCTGTGGGGTCGTTGCGGCATGTAACAGGTTTTATAAGATTCTATGGTGTAACAATCGGCAGGTATGGTATGCATTCTGAGGCTCAGTTTCCCTCTATGGGATTACCGGCAACATAATTTTAGAAGAGGCTAGCCGGGGCTGAGTGCAGGGTTGATTTGTGATCCCACAACTGAGATACTATGTTTTTGAACTAAACTATGGGTTCATTGAGCCCTTTTGTTTTTAAACTTTAAGCGCTTGAACTCACCAACTTTTTAGTTGACATAATTTCTTTTTGAGCATGTTTCAGATAACCCTTGATGGGCTTGGATTTTTTTATGGAGACTCTATGGATGGCTTAGCACCGTGACTACCCCCCTGGCATTACTAGGACTTTTAAAACATTTGAGACATTCGAATTTGTTGAGACTATTATGGATACTTATGTAATGGGTCATTTATACTTTTGGGTTTGACTGTGTTAACCCGGATATAAATTTAAGTAATGTAATGCCATTGTGGTTTCTCTCCTTGTGTGCTCTCGTGTGGTTTTGTTTCCGCTGCCATGTATGTTGCTAATCTGAGACGTCCCACCCTCTTCCGGGCCCGGGGTGTGACACTAAGATGATATTATAAAGCCCTGATTCGATTAGTTTGTTTAACAATACCAATCCCGTAGAAAAGAATTGGAAATTATGACTTTGAAGTCTTTGATTTCCTAATTTCTTAGGCTCATTTTTGACTAAAATCAAGGGCGTAAAATAAAGAAATGAGTAGATAATGAAAGCGACGCTCTTATATGTTAATAGTGTTACGTACAGAAAGGTAAACAATAACGTATCAAACGGAGGTAATAGGAGTTGTTTATATGCATATATAACTAAATTAGACTACTAGTGACTACACCTCAACAAAATTTCACACCAACAAATTGTTCATTCAAGTTGGTGATGAGTTGTAAAACTAATAATTGGTTGGAAACCAGTGAATCGACATTAGTGAGTTGATAGAGAATTTGTACGATTGCGTCTACCCTTCGGTAAAAGTTAGTCATATATAAGAAATGAGCGGAAAGGACGAACAATATCATTTTAGTAGTGAAATGTGTATTGCTTTTATTGCATATACTGTAAATACTAGTGAAAGTCATTCAATAGAAAGTGTACCTATAGTAAGGGAATACACTAAAGTATTCCCATACGAACTATCAGGAATACTTCTTTTAATAGGAATGTTGAATTTTGAAAAGAACTCATTCCTAGAATGCCACCGATTGCAAAATCACCCAATAGGTTAACCTCAACAAAGATGTACAAAGATGAAAGAATTAAAGAAACAACTACAAGAACTTTAGATTAAGGCTTTATCCAACCAAGTTCATCTATGTGAGGAGCTCCAATCTTGTTCGTCGAAAGAGACTGATCGGTGTAAATGTGGGGATGTGATCAGGTGGTGTTTGTTGAAGTATTTAAGATATGCAACCAGCATTTATCAAAGTTTGATATGGAGTAAAAATCAAAGGCAACCCCTGTTGATGTCAATGTAAAAATCTTACCATAAAAAAAAGAACTTAAAGATTCTACCAAGTATTAGAAGATAATCGGGAGTCTAATCTATTTGACTCTAACTCGACCTTGTATCTCTGTTGCTATCGGAGTGCTTAGTTGGTTCAAGCAAAGCCCAAGAACATCACACTTACATGTACTAACAAAAATAATGGATATGTGAAGGAACTTTAGCAAACGGGTTAAAGTTTGAGAGGGAGTCTGGAATAGATTTGGTGGGATACTATGATTCATATTATGTAGGGATCCAACCATAGAAGATCAACTACATGTTATATATACAAGATAGAAAACATGGTTATTTCGTGATGCAACAAACAACAACCTAAGGTGTCATCATTGACAATCAAGGTTGAATATGAAGCCTAAGTAGTGGTAGCACATGACGGCTTGTTCCATTTCTTGAAAATACGAATCAAAAGGTGAGATAGTTTGAAGCATCGATATCCATGAACCATTGAGGTTTACTGAGGCCCAAGAACATGAAATTCCTATGTGAAATACTACTTTTATGTAGTGTAACATCCTTTATTTTTCATGCTAACTCTTTGATGATTCTAGTACTTTAATATAACCAGTTGCTAAATTCAAGAACCTATTTATGATAACTATCTCATGTTGTATGCATTATGATTCATGATAAAGCTATTAAATGTTAGTATTATTCTATGATAACACGTGTGTAAATACTAGATCTTGCTACAAAGAGTAACTTGAAAGTGCCCTAACATTAACCAAATTCTAAAACAATGCTAAATTACAACATAAGTGAAACATATAAAAGTATAAGGGCTAAAATTTACATATGTGTAACTTAGGGTTACATATGTAAAGAGGATAAAGATTTAACTAATTAAATTAAGCCTTATAATATATATATATATATATATATATATATATGCATATATATATATGCATATATAATTACAAAACTATAAATTTATATATATATATATATATATATATATATATATATATATTATTTTACTATTTTAATCATTTAAGTGATATATATCTAATAAACTAATAAATAATTAACTAGTAATTATCTTAAATCTAACAAATAATAAACCAAACTTATTCTAACTCTAAAATATCACAAAAAAAACCGTTCGTCCTCATCCCTACTAAAATATATGATTTTTGTTAATAAAGTATTAATTAAATCAATCCTAATTGAAACCTAAATCCTTAATTTTCCACTTTAAATAAGGGGTATTATTCTCATTATTTCCACACCAAACTCTAAATCTAGATCTCTCATAGCAACAAATCTCACCCATAAAAACTCTCTTGAAGATCCAAGAAGCTTTTCCCATCAAGTAAGTTTTAGTGTTCTTCGTATTCATGCCTTTTCAAATTTGTTCTATCAAAATTCAATTAAAACTAGCTTAGATTTATAATTAAATAATATGTTTTTATAGTTATCATAGATCTAAGATGGATCAAAGCATCAAATAAATATGAAATCATCAAAAGTTTGCTTAAACACTTCAAACTTAAAATTTCGGATTTTGACAGATTCATAGGGCCAACTTTGGATAGTCATAAAATTTCGGATTTTGACATCCATAACTTCTCTCTTATAAAACTATTATAAACTTATGAATGCATAATAGAAGGACATAGCACAATCGTGTAAGGTGAATTGACCATTACAGTGCATAACGTAACGGTGAATTTACAGGTGCATTGGTGTGTGTTGAAGTTCTGTTGTGTAGCTATTACCCTATATCTTTAACAAATTTCTAAGTTCAATCTCCTATGACAAAGTCTTTGAAAAGAGATTTATATCACTCATCACTAGCCAAGATAATGATTAGTTTTGGTTAGTGACCGGTACGCTTTTGAGGTGCTGAAAGTGTGGTGGGTTAGCTTCGGTACACCCTATATATAAACATTAATGGTGCATTGAAGGTAGGAATAAAAGCTGGACCAAGAACTACTCCTAGATAACAATGAACCAATATGTAACCTTTCGTGTTTTCGTTAATTGATAGTTAACCTTGTTATGTTCTGGTAAGGACCATTTATGTCATTTAAGAAACTATATGGGTTGTTTATGAATGTTTCTTTTATGATGCATTAATTCATTAATATATGAGTTAATAATTTGTTTTAATATAATAAAACATAATAATAATAGTTAAAATAAGATAAAAATAATAATAATAATAATAGAAATAATAATTTATAAGAGTTAAATAATTAACAAGTTTAAAACTTAAAGTTTAATTAAGTTAGGGGGTCTTTAAGACAATTTACAAACTTAAAATAGAAGTTTTGTATTTAAAATAATAATATGTAAACTACAGGGACTAAAGCTGTAATTTAGTTTAAACTAGAAATAAAACTTTGGATTAAAAGGTGTAATATTAAAACCTCAGGGACCAAAGGTGTAAATTGTAAAACCCAACCCCCAAACACCCGATTTTCCGGTGGGAGCTCCGGCCGAGCTCCGGCCACCCCCAAATCGGTCGATATACCCGAATTTAACTCAATTAAACCACACCATTACAGTCGCGGAACCGTTTCGAACTTGAACACGCACCTTAATTGCGTTTAGACGTCGGTTATGAACCCAATCGGTTTGAATAACCGAAGCTTTTAATCATAGAGCCGTTCGAACATTAAAACTCAATAATAATCAAATTAAATGTGTCATAATCGAACGTTTAACTAATCCTAAGCTGCCATCAATCTCAATTTCACCTGAAACTCACACGAACATCACATTCGATCATCCCCTTCATCGCGACCTGCAACATCAGTGTTCTTGCATCTCCAGTCATTCTAAATTAAAATTGATAAGGGCTTTCAATCACCGAGACCAGTAGAAGCTATCTGTGCAACTAATTTGATTATTAACATCATTTACAACCCGAACCAATCTCGACATAGCCGCGACTTGTTCTTCGTCTTGCTCACCATCGATTCGACTCTGATTCGGGTAATTAAACATAGTTATCTACTCGTTTTTACATGGGGAACAAAAGCCCCATGATTATCATCGTTATCAATATCGATTTATGCATCAATTTGGTCCTAAATCATTCTAGGGTTTATGTGATTTGGGGATTTCATCTGATTTATGTGTTTTAAGATAGGGGAACTGGATTCCAGCAGGCATAGGCTACCCAGCCTACTGGTTAAGCGCGTGTTACCCCATCCTTGAGGTCCCGGGTTCGAACCCGGGCACCCTCAACCTATTTTTTTAAGGGTTTTCTGCAATTATTTTAATTACAGAAATTTTTAATTATTATAAAAATCAATTTTTGTAAACTTTAATTAATTTAAAAGGGACCAAATTATTTTCTGCAATTTTTTTAAAAAAAATTAAATACTTATATAATCTTTTAATAAAACAATATAACAAGATTATTTTTAATTATTTCTTATAAAATGGATTCAAAATGATAGTCTAACTTAATAAATTATTATTGGCCCAAACGTTAATTTTAGTTTAATCGTGTTATTTAAATAATCATAGAAATTATTTACACTTTATATTTAATTATTATAAATGCTTTAATTATCTAATGGTATAATACTTTTCATTGAAATAAAATATAAGTGATTCCATTGTTAAATTTTATCTAAATCAAAAAAACCCCAAACCTCACTTGAAACCCTAGTTCACGTTTAATCGTTAATCTTGTTGTTAAACTTAATCTTGGAATATACACATTTAGGTAACTTGTAAAAGAAATCATTGGAGCACCATTTACATTACTCGATATTACCTTTAACATCAACTTATATCATGTGAGTTTTCCATGCCCCTTTTTACTTTATTTCACACTTTTTGGGGTGAAACATGTTAACTTTATGAACTTGCACTTGTAAACATCTTGATACTTGTAAATGCACGAGCAATTCATCTATGAACTTTGTCATGGTTATTTGTAATATTGTGAGCTTTATATGATGAATATTATATGTTGACAATCATTAACTATTGCTAGCCTGGCGACGTCATAGATCTATGGGCCTGACAAGCCTATTTGGTGCTAAAGCCGAGGTTATTGCCGGCTCCTAGTGTCGTATTCTTGAGCACTATGGGAACCAAGTACACTTAGCTAATCGTTAAACTTGTAAATGATATTCTTGGTCAAGGTTTGATTGTAGCTATATGTTATCTATAAACTTGCTTATTTCGTAACCATTGACATGAATTGCTACTTGTAAACTTTTATATATATATATATATGTATGCTTAACCCATGGAAACTCACCAACTTTTAAAGTTGACCCTTTTATTTTTAACATGTTTCAGGAAATGCACAAGGTTGATGATTATCTTTGAAGCATGCCTACACCTAGGATTTGGACCTAGAAAAAAATAAATAAAATAACTTGAGACTTGAAAGTTGAACTTTGTTTATCTTTGTTTGTTGAGACATTTGGTTGTAAGGTTTATTTCAACTATGAATTTTTATATTTACAATTTATGGTAGTGTTATGTGGCTGTGAACAATCTTAACCCTCACATCTCGACGTTTCCGCCGTTAAGGTTGGGGTGTGACAGATTGGTATCAGAGCCCATAACTATAGGGATTTAGGTTATTAGAAATGGTGACCTAGACTATAGTTGATGCATGAACCTCATAAGAAAAATCTTTATGATCTTGTAATATATTTTGTTGCATGCTACATAATGCTACTTGTTAAGGAGGGCCTCTTAATGTGCAACTTGATGCCTTTAGTTAGGATTGCCTTATAATTGAGAAACTTGGTTGTCTTGTCTCCTCTAAAACTTATTCTTAATCCTTTATTCTCTCGGCGATGAAATATCTTAAACTTATTCTCGACGACACGGGGGAACGTAAGCTTTATATCAAAAGGTTCAAATCTTTAGACTTTATGACTAATCCATGAAAATCTCATCAAGGTTTTAATTCCATGAACCTAAAGAAATATTGTGTGACACATAGACACCTGTATTCTGGATTTCCTGGCAAAAAGCCTTCGGGCTAAGGTAAGCATTTCGCATAAATCCCGTGGGACTAGTTATGCTTACCTGGGGATTTCTGGGATGAGTGATAAACTATGGTCAATATACACAAGTTTCTAAGGCAATTGGAGTTAACTCACCTTGACGTGTCAACGTTTCCAAATGGTAATGAGTACCAAATGGAATCATTCCATATGTGTTTTACAAGTCTTGAAAAATCTTTGTTTTATTATCTTTTATCTCCAAATTTCTGTGACTAACGTATTTTATATCCAGCATGTCTCGTCATCATGGAAAGCGTGGTAGCTCCGACCGCAAATTAGCCGCCATGATTGCCCGTCAAATGGCTGCCGTCATTCCGACCATGGTTGCTGAACTGAGTAGCACCTTGATGACCAACGCTAGTGACAACACTAATGGCAATGGGCAAGGGAGAATAGTGCAAATCAAGGAAGAAACAACCAACCCTGCACGTTTAAGCACTTCAACTCGTGCAAACCCACTAGCTTTAGTGGGAAGGAAGGAGCCACTGGACTTCTCGAGTGGTTTGAAAGTATGGAGAACACCTTCATCAACTGTGAGTGTCCCGAGGCACTCAAAGTCCGTTATGCCACAAGTGTTCTTCAACAAAGAGCACTTACGTGGTGGAATAGTGAGAAGAGGAATCGTGGTGCTGATGCTGTGTTGGCACTCACTTGGGAAGAATTCAAGAACATTGCCATCCAAAAGTTCTGCCCGAGAAGTGAGTTGCAAAAGCTGGAGGAGGAGTTTTGGAACCTCAAGCAAGATGGTGGAGATCATTTGGCCTATTCAACTAGGCATCACGAGTTGAGCATCCTGTTACCTCACATGGTTGACACAGTTCCTAGGAACATTGAGAAGTTCATCAAGGGGGTGCCACCTCAAATCCAAGATGCCGTGGTGGGAAGTAGACCCACAACTTTGGAAGATGCCATTACCATCACCGCTCAACTTACTGAAAACCATATTCGAGCGGGCACCTTGTCTGTCAAAGGGGCTAAAAAGACTGAAAAGCGGTCCCTGAAGCAGCTAAGGAGAATAAGAATGAACCGTCTTACAACAACAAGAAACGCAAGTTCACACCGGCGCGTAATTTCGCTGTGGCTACACCCAAAGTACCTCAAAGACAACCCGCTCCTGGTACACAAGCACCTGCTGCTAGAACCTATGCTGGTCCTCTACCATTGTGCAATGTCTGTAAGTATCATCATGCGGGTAATACCCCGTGCCGTATCTGTACACTGTGTGGTAAGTATGGACATTTGGTGGCTACTTGTCACCGTGCACCAAACAATGCCGCGTTAGTTGCCAATCGTGCTTGCTACAACTGTGGGGAACCTGGTCATTTTCGCCCACAATGCCCTCGTCTTGCGGGTAACGTACCACAAGCTCGAGGACGTGCCTTCAACATCAATGCAAACCAAGCACAGACTAACAACGATGTGGTGAACGGTATGTCAAATCCAACCCCAACTTTATGATCCAAGTACTTTTGTTGCTTTACCTGTATCGTAAACGTCTTTAAAACTGAACAGGTATGTTTCTTATTAATAATTCTTATGCCTACGTTCTATTTGACTCTGGAGCCGATAAGAGTTTTGTCTCGATAGAATTTGAGCCTATACTTGCTAAGCCACATACGAAACTAGAAAGACCTCTTACTGTCGAAGTCGCCGATGGAGAACCCATCACCGTTGGTGTCGTTATTCGTGATTGCATTTTGAGCCTAAACGAGCATGATTTCTTTATCGACCTTATTCCTATGAAACTTGGAAGTTTTGACGTTATCATTGGCATGGATTGGTTAGCTAAACATCATGCGGAAATTATTTGTTTCGAGAAGTGCATTCGAATTCCTTTGCCTTCGGGGGATACATTGAAAGTATTTGGCGAAAAATCATCCAAAGGACTCAAACTCATGTCGTGTACTCAAGCCCGAAAATGTCTAAGCAAGAATTACATGGCTTTCTTGGCTTACGTGGTCAACACGAAAGTCAAAGGGAATGATCTTAAGAAGGTCCCGATTGTACGAGACTTTCCTGAAGTGTTTCCCGATGACCTTAGCGGTTTACCTCCCGTGCGTGAAGTCGAGTTTAAGATCGATTTAATTCCGGGAGCGAACCCTGTGGCTAAATCACCATATCGACTTGCACCGTCAGAAATGCAAGAGCTGGCCAGTCAACTTCAAGAACTGTCCGACAAAGGCTTTATCCGACCTAGCTCATCGCCTTGGGGTGCACCTATTTTGTTCGTGAAGAAGAAAGATGGATCATTTCGTATGTGCATCGATTATCGTGAGCTTAACAAACTTACCATCAAGAACCGCTACCCTCTTCCTCGCATCGATGATCTTTTTGACCAACTTCAAGGAGCTGCTATTTTCTCAAAGATTGATTTACGTTCTGGCTATCATCAATTACGAGTTCATGATGATGATATCCCAAAAACTGCGTTCCGTACCCGATATGGACACTATGAGTTCATGGTGATGCCCTTTGGTTTAACGAATGCTCCTGCTGTCTTTATGGATCTCATGAATCGAGTATGCAAGCCGTATCTAGACAAGTTCGTGATTGTCTTTATTGACGACATACTTATCTACTCCAAGTCCAAAACCGATCACGAACACCACCTGCGACAAGTTCTTGAGCTATTGAAGAAAGAACAACTATACGCAAAGTTCTCAAAGTGCGAATTTTGGCTTGAGGAGGTCCAATTTCTAGGACATGTGGTGAATAGTCAAGGAATTCACGTTGACCCTGCAAAGGTGGAAGCTGTGAAAAATTGGTGTGTTCCCACAACTCCAACCGAAGTTCGTTCTTTCCTTGGTCTTGCTGGGTATTATCGTCGTTTCATTGCCAACTTCTCTCGAATCGCGAAACCGCTTACTTCCTTGACCCAAAAGAATAAACCATTCGAATGGGGGTCTGAACAAGAGGGAGCCTTTGAATCCTTAAAGCACAAGTTGTGTAATGCCCCTATATTAACCCTTCCCGATGGGAACGATGATTTCACCGTATATTGTGATGCATCTAAACAAGGCCTGGGTTGTGTTCTCATGCAACGAGGAAAGGTCATAGCATATGCATCGAGACAATTGAAGGTCCATGAGGTGAATTATACGACACATGATCTTGAACTTGGTGCTGTGGTTTTTGCCTTAAAGATTTGGAGGCATTACCTTTATGGGACGCAATGTATAGTCTACACCGATCACAAAAGCCTACAACACGTCTTCAATCAAAAGGATCTCAACATGAGACAACGACGTTGGGTTGAGTTGATTAGTGATTATGATTGTGACATTCGTTACCATCCTGGAAAGGCAAATGTCGTAGCCGATGCACTAAGTCGTAAGATTCATAATAAGATGATCTCGTTTCAAGAAATTCGCGAGCGACGACAATGGTTTGATATCTTGGGAGAATTTGATACTGAGATTCGTCTGGATGTTAATGAGACTACGGTGCTGCTACAAAATTTGAGGATTGAGAATGACATCGAGACTTGTATCATGGAGGCTCAACAAGCGGTTCAAGAAGGAGGGAAAATGGGAGAGGAATTGGAGTACAATCTTCGAGCTCAACTAGAAACGAAACCCAATGGGTTGATGTATTTCTTGAATCGAATTTGGGTTCCAAACCGTGATAATCTTCGTACCTTTATCATGAATGAAGCTCATCAAACTCGTTACTCAATTCATCCTGGTTCCGATAAGATGTATATGGATCTGCGTGGTCAATACTGGTGGCCTGGAATGAAGAAAGACATAGCAACTTACGTAGCTAAGTGTCTTACGTGTACAAAGGTTAAAGCTGAACATCAACGTCCTAGTGGATTGCTTGAACAACCCGAGATTCCCATGTGGAAATGGGAACACATATCCATGGACTTCATAACCAAACTACCTCGTACCTCTCGTGGTCATGATAGCATATGGGTGATGTTGACCGATTGACCAAGTCGGCACATTTCATACCCATACGTGACACCTACAAAACGTCAAGGTTAGCTCGTATATACATTGATGAGATTGTGAGTCGTCATGGCGTACCTTTACATATCATATCCGACCGAGACGCTCGTTTCACTTCGCACTTTTGGTCGTCTATGCAAGAACTTTTGGGTACTCAACTGGATTTAAGCACGGCTTACCATCCTCAAACGGACGGTCAAACCGAGCGAACCATCCAAACCCTAGAGGATTTGCTACGTCTTTGTGTCCTTGATTTTGGTGGTGACTGGGATACGCATTTACCTCTCGCGGAATTTTCGTATAATAATAGTTACCACTCGAGTATCAAAATGGCACCTTTTGAAGCGCTCTATGGTCGTAAATGTCGTTCCCCGATCTGCTGGACTGACATTGGTGAAAATTTCATCACTGGTCCTGAGCTCATACAAGAAACAACCGATAAAGTTTCCCTGATTCGTGAGAACCTTGAAGTGGCTAGAAGTCGACAAAAAAGTTATGCCGATAAACGACGCAAGCCGTTGGAATTTCAAATTGGGGACATGGTTCTTCTTAAAGTCTCACCATGGAAGGGAGTCGTTCGTTTTGGGAAGAAGGGTAAATTAGCTCCACGATTTGTAGGACCTTTCAAGATCCTGAAAAGGATTGGGAAAGTGGCTTATAAACTGGAACTACCTTCCGATCTTAGCGGGGTTCATCCTGTTTTCCATGTCTCAAATTTGAGAAAATGTTTGGCTGATGAAAGTCTGTATGTCCCATTAGATGACATCCAGATCGACGAGTCATTACATTTTGTGGAGAAACCCGTTGAAGTCATGGACCGCATTATGAAGAAGACTAGGACCACTACTACCCCAATCGTCAAGGTTCGTTGGGAAAATAAGCGTGGACCTGAGTTTACTTGGGAGCGTGAGGAGCATATGAAGATGAAATACCCGTATTTGTTCGTCTAGTTCAATCTTAATTTCGGGACGAAATTCTTAAAAGTTGGGGAAACTGTAACCTTTCGTGTTTTCGTTAATTGATAGTTAACCTTGTTATGTTCTGGTAAGGACCATTTATGTCATTTAAGAAACTATATGGGTTGTTTATGAATGTTTCTTTTATGATGCATTAATTCATTAATTTATGAGTTAATAATTTGTTTTAATATAATAAAACATAATAATAATAGTTAAAATAAGATAAAAATAATAATAATAATAATAGAAATAATAATTTATAAGAGTTAAATAATTAACAAGTTTAAAACTTAAAGTTTAATTAAGTTAGGGGGTCTTTAAGACAATTTACAAACTTAAAATAGAAGTTTTGTATTTAAAATAATAATATGTAAACTACAGGGACTAAAGCTGTAATTTAGTTTAAACTAGAAATAAAACTTTGGATTAAAAGGTGTAATATTAAAACCTCAGGGACCAAAGGTGTAAATTGTAAAACCCAACCCCAAACACCCGATTTTCCGGTGGGAGCTCCGGCCGAGCTCCGGCCACCCCCAAATCGGTCGATATACCCGAATTTAACTCAATTAAACCACACCATTACAGTCGCGGAACCGTTTCGAACTTGAACACGCACCTTAATTGCGTTTAGACGTCGGTTATGAACCCAATCGGTTTGAATAACCGAAGCTTTTAATCATAGAGCCGTTCGAACATTAAAACTCAATAATAATCAAATTAAATGTGTCATAATCGAACGTTTAACTAATCCTAAGCTGCCATCAATCTCAATTTCACCTGAAACTCACACGAACATCACATTCGATCATCCCCTTCATCGCGACCTGCAACATTAGTGTTCTTGCATCTCCAGTCATTCTAAATTAAAATTGATAAAGGGCTTTCAATCACCGAGACCAGTAGAAGCTATCTGTGCAACTAATTTGATTATTAACATCATTTACAACCCGAACCAATCTCGACATAGCCGCGACTTGTTCTTCGTCTTGCTCACCATCGATTCGACTCTGATTCGGGTAATTAAACATAGTTATCTACTCGTTTTTACATGGGGAACAAAAGCCCCATGATTATCATCGTTATCAATATCGATTTATGCATCAATTTGGTCCTAAATCATTCTAGGGTTTATGTGATTTGGGGATTTCATCTGATTTATGTGTTTTAAGATAGGGGAACTGGATTCCAGCAGGCATAGGCTACCCAGCCTACTGGTTAAGCGCGTGTTACCCCATCCTTGAGGTCCCGGGTTCGAACCCGGGCACCCTCAACCTATTTTTTTAAGGGTTTTCTGCAATTATTTTAATTACAGAAATTTTTAATTATTATAAAAATCAATTTTTGTAAACTTTAATTAATTTAAAAGGGACCAAATTATTTTCTGCAATTTTTTTAAAAAAAATTAAATACTTATATAATCTTTTAATAAAACAATATAACAAGATTATTTTTATTATTTCTTATAAAATGGATTCAAAATGATAGTCTAACTTAATAAATTATTATTGGCCCAAACGTTAATTTTAGTTTAATCGTGTTATTTAAATAATCATAGAAATTATTTACACTTTATATTTAATTATTATAAATGCTTTAATTATCTAATGGTATAATACTTTTCATTGAAATAAAATATAAGTGATTCCATTGTTAAATTTTATCTAAATCAAAAAAACCCCAAACCTCACTTGAAACCCTAGTTCACGTTTAATCGTTAATCTTGTTGTTAAACTTAATCTTGGAATATACACATTTAGGTAACTTGTAAAAGAAATCATTGGAGCACCATTTACATTACTCGATATTACCTTTAACATCAACTTATATCATGTGAGTTTTCCATGCCCCTTTTTACTTTATTTCACACTTTTTGGGGTGAAACATGTTAACTTTATGAACTTGCACTTGTAAACATCTTGATACTTGTAAATGCACGAGCAATTCATCTATGAACTTTGTCATGGTTATTTGTAATATTGTGAGCTTTATATGATGAATATTATATGTTGACAATCATTAACTATTGCTAGCCTGGCGACGTCATAGATCTATGGGCCTGACAAGCCTATTTGGTGCTAAAGCCGAGGTTATTGCCGGCTCCTAGTGTCGTATTCTTGAGCACTATGGGAACCAAGTACACTTAGCTAATCGTTAAACTTGTAAATGATATTCTTGGTCAAGGTTTGATTGTAGCTATATGTTATCTATAAACTTGCTTATTTCGTAACCATTGACATGAATTGCTACTTGTAAACTTTTATATATATATATATGTATGCTTAACCCATGGAAACTCACCAACTTTTAAAGTTGACCTTTTATTTTTAACATGTTTCAGGAAATGCACAAGGTTGATGATTATCTTTGAAGCATGCCTACACCTAGGATTTGGACCTAGAAAAAAATAAATAAAATAACTTGAGACTTGAAAGTTGAACTTTGTTTATCTTTGTTTGTTGAGACATTTGGTTGTAAGGTTTATTTCAACTATTGAATTTTTATATTTACAATTTATGGTAGTGTTATGTGGCTGTGAACAATCTTAACCCTCACATCTCGACGTTTCCGCCGTTAAGGTTGGGGTGTGACACAATATCTTTTTTAAGATAGCACATACATTACTAGTTGAATTTCGGAACGAAATTCTCTTAACCAGGGAGACTATAACATCCTTGATTTTTCATGCTTAACTCTTTGATGATTCTAGTACTTCAATGTAACCGGTTGCTGAATTCAAGAACCTATTTATAAAAACTATCCCATGTTGTATGCATTATGATTCATGATGAAGCTATTAAATGTTAGTATGATTCTATGATAACACGTGTGTAAATACTAGATCTTGCTATAAACAGTAACTTGAAAGTGCCCTAACATTAACCAAATTCTAAAACAATGCTAAATTACAACATAAGTGCCCTATCATTCATCCTCATCCCTACTAAAATATATATTTTTTATTAAAAAATATTAAGAAAATCAATCCTAATTGAAACCTAAAACCTTGATTTTCCACTATAAATAGCGGGTCTCATTCTCATTATTTTTCACACCAAACTCTAAATCTAGAGCTCTCATAGCAACAAATCTCACCCATAGAAACTCTCTTGAAGATCCAAGAAGCTTTCCCATCTAGTAAGTTTTAGTGTTTTTCGTGTTTTTCGTATTCATACCTTTTCAATTTTGTTCTATCAAAATTCAATTAAAACTAGCTTAGATCTATGATTAAATAATATGGATTTATAGTAATCATATATCTTCGATGGATCAAAGCATCAAATAAATATGAAAATATCAAAACTTTACTTAAACACATCAAACTTAAATTTTCGGATTTTGACAGATTCATAGGGCCAACTTTGTATAGTCATATCTCCCTCTTAACAAATCATTTTTTGTTGATTTTATTTTTAAAAATAAAATTCAGAGTCTTATTTTTCCAACCATATAAAGAAGGTCTTCTAACTCATTGATTTGACCCCTCAAACAGCTCACGCAAGTTTAGTACGCGAATCTGTCCAAAGCTATCAAAACCCTAAATTTTGCAACATTCTAATATATTCATGAATATAATGTAAATCAATGATTTTTATTATAAAATAAGTAATATAAACATGTTTAAACAGTAAAAATCCAAACTTTAATGATTCTTATGAATATCTATCAACTTGAATCATATTTCTAGTAAAATTATTCATATATTCAATTGTAACACTATACTATACAACTTGTTGATTTCCATCCTTGCTAAGCTTATGTTTACACTTGTTCTCTATACTTTATAAACATACTAAACACACCTTTGACTTGGTCTAGTATACTCTAGAATCATTTCACCCGGTATATAGTTATATGGCAAGCAAAAGGTTCTAGCTAAGGAAAGACGGGATACTTAAGTGATGCAAATCCACCAACTCTTTCCTGGGAATCCTTTTGTTGGATGTGCTACTCTAGGATAAGACATATCTAGTATACGAAAACCGTTCTTGAACTTCTACAATAGTAACCCCTCAACTATCCATAAATCCAATAAACTAACTAAATAAACTTACTTAGGATAATCCTCACTCCAAGTTACTACAAGTTGCAAGATCAACCCACTTCCTTTACAAGGTGAGTTCATAGCCCCTTTTCTTTTGTAGTTTGGGGTGGAAACATGCTCTTTATATCAAACTAAAAGTTCAAATTCTAAAGTCAAACTATGCTTTTCCAAACTCAATGCAACTTTCTTATACTAGTAAAACTAAACTGATTATACATATTACTATATTCTATGACATTTTTTACTACAAAGTCTCTCTATTTTTCTAAAATCTACACAACCATTGACTTCGGGGAAGCCATGAGAGTATGTAGATAGATCTATTGGCCTGACAAGCCCATTCGGTACTTGGGTTGATGCATGCCAATCAATACCGAGCGTCATTTGAGTCAATGTATTCCTTTTGATTTGGAAGGAGTCGGATGTTCAGAAACTACATACTAGACAAACTTACTATTAGTGTGACCTCTTGTGTCAGGGGTTAGATGGGAGGGTATTCGATCACTAGGGTTGGTTATGGACTCATGTGTAATAGTTTACTTATTTGTATTTGGAAAATTATTTATTGGTTTGTACATTGTTATCTACTATATGCATACTTCTAAACCTATGTGTTCACTAACTTTTTAGTTGATATATTTTAGCATGTTTTTAGGTAATGGAAACTAAGTTCGTTGCTTTGCTCACACTAGGTTTCAAGGATAAGCTTTAGTTGGACCTGGTTAAACTTTGAATAAAATGAAGTCTTATTTACTTGTTCGGTTTATTTGTTATTAGGATTAGATGTAACCAACTATTCAGTTTTAATAATTATTTTTCTTTAGTACTCTTTATTCTTGTGTCATGATTCAATTTCATCATGCTTCGATGTTTCCCCTTTAGTCGGGGTGTGATAGATTGGTATTAGAGCCTTGATTATAGAGAATTAGGTTATTAGAAATAGAATGACCTAGACTAAAACTAAGTAGCTCACACATGAGTCATCTCATGTATCTTATATGCTTAGATAGGACTTTACATGATTCTTATACTTTGATTACAATCACGCATACACAATTCTCAATTCATATTCTAAGGCATTGTGCCTAAATCAAAAGGATTTCAAATCTCAAATTTGAATTTATGATTTTCAAATCCCGTCAAAGTCTGAGTCCCATAACTAAACACATGCAATGTTGAAAGAGTTGGATGCCTGGATCTCGAGGTGTTCTGTCTAGGCAACGTATTCATATAAATCCAAGTCAACCGATGGATCCGTTTACCTTATCTGGGAACCCTAGGGGTGAGTGTCTTCTTATAAGTATGCGTGTCTTCATTAAGGTTGTGGTTGACCTATTACTTTGATAAGTCATGTAATCGCTTTGGTTTGTGAACCGAACGTTTACACTCTGAACATCTCATTGTTATTTTGAATAATCATATCCTTAATTTTCTGAAATTATAAAACTCGTTATCCAATTCTCATAAACTTTCTTAAAAAAATCATTCTGAATGTCTATCTGTCAAACCCGTTCTGGAAAATCCATCACAAGTGAATCTATTATTCCAAATTGTATATTTATCTTGGCGAGCTTAATTTTTCTATCGACTCTACACTGATTATTCATGTCTCCTCAAAGGAATCAATGAGTTCTTTCAAAACAATAGGGATATACACGGACCTGGATCTGTTATCCAATACTAAGAGTGAGTATCGACACTGGAACACCATTCTAAAACCACAGCATAGTCCAACTAGAAGTGCTGAATGTCGAGTTGGACCATACCTAGTTGCATCTAACCCAGCTTTAACTATATGATCTCGTAAACAAGAACACTTCTCCATTCATACCAGACACAAGGGAAGCCACTAGGCATGTTACATACCTTAGTGCATCATGCTTCAAGGGTAATCGCACCAGCTTAGACGCTAGATAACATTTCACTCCCGATCTATCCATTTTACTGTTATTTCTAGCTATGTACTTGACATAAAGCACCATTATCTCCACTGATTTTCCACCCGTGCTTAACTCGAATCCTGCTAATTTAAATCCAATGTATACTATTGAATTAGCTAATTCATACTATTGTCCGATGTTGTACTCTAAGTCTTGACGACCAACCGTTCGACATCAAGCTCATCCTCACGAAGCTTGGTAGCTTTGATGTGGTTATTGAAATTGATTGGCTATTCAACAACCATGCTGAGATCATTTGTGCCAAGAAACTAGTTCGTGTTCCCGTAACATCTGGAGATACCCTAAATGTTCACGAAGAGAAACCTAGAAGGAACATGAAGATCATCTCCTACATAAAAGCTCGTAGCTACCTAAGGAAGCAATACCATACTTTCTTGGCTCATATGGTTGGGAAGAAGTCAGAAGGACAGAAACCACAAGATGATCCTACCATCCATGAATTTCCAGAGCTTTTCCCTGCTGATTTTCCTCGACTACCTCCAAGTAGACAAGTTGACTTCCAAATATGTCCTCATACCTGGAGCAAACTCTGTTGTTAAATCCCCTATCTTAACCCTTCCAGATGGTAATGATGATTTTGTTGTATACTGTGGCACATCAAACCAAGGCCTAGGTCGTGTACTTATGCAATAAGATAAAGTCATTGCTTAAGTATCAAGATAACTCAAGATCCATGAAAAGAGCTACACTACTCATGATCTTGAGTTAGGTGTTGTAGTATTTTCCTTAGAGATATAGAGACACTACTTGTCGGTACCAAGTGTGTCGTCAGCACTCATCATAAGAGTCTGTAGCATATCTTTGATCAGGAGGAACTCAACATGAAACAAAGACGTTGGGTGGAACTATGAAACAATTATGATTACGAAATCCGTTATCACCCGGGTAAAGAAAGTGTCGTAGGTGACACTCGGTAGGAAAGAGAAAATAAAACCCTCATGCATTTATTTAAAAGGAATGATTATTTAAACGAATCTCAAAGATTAAAATCCATAATCGTAGAAGTATGCCCTTGTCAGAGATGATTTGAAGAAAGAATCGGAAAGTATAGTTGAGCATCAGCTAGAATTTAGGTCTGATCAAATCCTTTACTTCATGGACGAATATGGATTCCTAACTCTAACAAATCTTTGAGAACTTATCATGATAAAGCTCACAAGTCACGATATTCAATTCATCTAGATGCCTATAAAATGTATCAGGACATAAGAGAATATTATTGGTGGCCTGGAATGAAGAAAGACATTACGCAGTATGTTTGCCTCACATGTTCGAAGGTCAAAGCAAAACATCAGAAACCCTCGGGATTAATCCAACAGGCTAAAATTACTCAGTGAAAATGGAAATAGATTTCCTGAATTTTATAACCAAACTACCCAAAACCTCTTGTGGACACGACTTCATTTAGGTCATAGTCGATCGCTTTCTGCTCACTTTCTCCCTATACGTGAAGACTTCAAGTTGGAGAAGTTAGCCAAACTCTACATCATCAAGATCGTGAGTCAACATAATGTTTCACTATCCATCATCTGTCAGTCATTTCACTTCTAGGTTAAGGCAAACATCACAAAAATCCTTAGTAACGTGTGTGGATCTTAGCAAGACTTATCACACTTAAACCGTTAGCCAAGCTGAAAGAACTATACATCTCTTGAAAATATGCTTAGAGTCGTATTCCCATCGTCAAAGTCAGAAGGAACTTTAAACGAGGTCTTGAGTTCATCTAGGAACGCGAATACCAGATGAAGCTCAAATACCCACACCTTTTTCAAGCTAACACGACCTCTACTAGTTATATTTTGGGACGAAATTTCCTTAACTAGGGGAGTTCATGACAACCATGATATTCTATTGCTTTTGTGTTAAGCACTTTCGTTTATCTCAACTTGAATTCTATGCTTATCTGTTGATCTCTATCTTATAATCTGGATTGGATATTTCATTTTCATGAATCCACATTGTTTCCTACTTGATCAGGATTCTTAAATCTCAAGCTAATTTGCTCTATCATTTCCATTGCATTTCGAATTCTATTCTATGACATCCATAACTTCTCTCTTATAAAACTATTATAAACTTATGAATGCATAATAGAAGGACATAGCACAATCGTGTAAGGTGAATTGACCATTACAGTGCATAACGTAACGGTGAATTTACAAGTGCATTGGTGTGTGTTGAAGTTCTGTTGTGTAGCTATTACCCTATATCTTTACAAATTTCTAAGTTCAATCTCCCATGACAAAGGCTTTGAAAAGAGATTTATATCACTCATCACTAGCCAAGATAATGATTAGTTTTGGTTAGTGACCGGTACACTTTTGAGGTGCTGAAAGTGTGGTGGGTTAGCTTCGGTACACCCTATATATAAACATTAATGGTGCATTAAAGGTGGGAATAAAAGCTGGACCAAGAACTACTCCTAGATAACAAATGAACCAATATCTTTTTTAAGATAGCACATACATTACTAGTTGAATTTCGGAACGAAATTCTCTTAACCAGGGGAGACTATAACATCCTTGATTTTTCATGCTTAACTCTTTGATGATTCTAGTACTTCAATGTAACCGGTTGCTGAATTCAAGAACCTATTTATAAAAACTATCCCATGTTGTATGCATTATGATTCATGATGAAGCTATTAAATGTTAGTATGATTCTATGATAACACGTGTGTAAATACTAGATCTTGCTATAAACAGTAACTTGAAAGTGTCCTAACATTAACCAAATTCTAAAACAATGCTAAATTACAACATAAGTGCCCTATCATTCATTCTCATCCCTACTAAAATATATGTTTTTTATTAAAAAAATATTAAGAAAATCAATCCTAATTGAAACCTAAAACCTTGATTTTCCACTATAAATAGCGGGTCTCATTCTCATTATTTTTCACACCAAACTCTAAATCTAGAGCTCTCATAGCAACAAATCTCACCCATAGAAACTCTCTTGAAGATCCAAGAAGCTTTCCCATCTAGTAAGTTTTAGTGTTTTTCGTGTTTTTCGTGTTCATACCTTTTCAATTTTGTTCTATCAAAATTCAATTAAAACTAGCTTAGATCTATGATTAAATAATATGTTTTTATAGTAATCATATATCTTCGATGGATCAAAGCATCAGATAAATATGAAAATATCAAAACTTTACTTAAACACATCAAACTTAAATTTTCGGATTTTGACAGATTCATAGGGCCAACTTTGTATAGTCATATCTCCCTCCTAACAAATCCTTTTTCGATGATTTTTTTAAAAAATTCAGAGTCTTATCTTTCCAACCATATAAATAAGATCGTCTAACTCATTGATTTGACCCCTCAAACAGATTCGCGCACGACCCCTCAAACAGCTCGCTCAAGTTTAGTACGCGAATCTGTCCAAAGCTATCAAAACCCTAAATTTTGCAACATTCCAATATATTCGTAAATATAATGTAAAGCAACGATTTTTATTATAAAATAAGTAATATAAACACGTTTTAAACAATAAAAATCCAAACTTTAATGATTCTTATGAATATCTATCAACTTGAATCATGTTTCTAGTAAAATTCATCATATTTTCAATTGTAACCCTATACTATACAACCTGTTGATTCCCATCCTTGCTAAACTTATATTTACACTTGTTCCCTATACTTTATAAACATACTAAACACACCTTTGACTTGGTCTAGTATACATCTAGAATCGTTTCACCCGATATTTAGTTATATGACATGCAAAAGGTTCTGGCTAAAGAAAGGGGGGATACTTAAGTGACGAAAATTCACTAACTCTTTTCTGGGAATCCTTTTGTTTGATGTTGTTGGATGTCCTACTTTGGGATGAGACATATCTAGTATACGAAAACCATTCTTGAACTTCTACAATCGCAACCCCTCAACTATCCACAAATACAATAAACTAACTAAATAAACTTACTTAGGGCAATCCTCACTCCAAGTTACTACAAGTTGCAAGATCAACCCACCTACTTTACAAGGTGAGTTCATAGCCCCTTTGCTTTTGTATTTTGGGGTGGAAACATGCTCTCTATATCAAATTGGCAATTCAAATTCTAAAGTCAAACTAGTCTTTTACAATCTCAATGACAACTTTCTTATACTAGTGAAACTAAACTTATTATACATGTTGCTATATTCTATTACACTTTTTACTACAAAGTCCCTTATTTTTCTAAAATCTACACAACCATTAACTTCGGGAAAGCCACGGGAGTACGTAGATAGATCTATTGGCCTGACAAACCCATTCGGTTTTCGGGTTGATGCATGCCAATCAATACCGAGCGTCCTTTGAGTCAACATATTCTTTTTGACTTGGAATGAGTCGGATGTTCAGAAACTGTATACTAGACAAACATACTATTAGTCTGACCTCTTGTGTCATTGGGTTAGACGGAAAGGCATTCGATCACTAGGGTTGGTTGTGGACTCATGTATAATAGTTTACTTGTATTTGGAAAA
The DNA here is from genome assembly GCA_025506505.1 of Flaveria sonorensis. Classification (NCBI taxonomy): domain Eukaryota; kingdom Viridiplantae; phylum Streptophyta; class Magnoliopsida; order Asterales; family Asteraceae; genus Flaveria; species Flaveria sonorensis. The sequence goes on along the minus strand of JACCIY010000669.1, from coordinate 10,323 downwards.
TTGTTTATTGGTTTGTACATTGTTATCTACTATATGTATACTTCTAAACCTATGTGCTCACCAACTTTTTAGTTGATATATTTTAGTATGTTTTTAGGTAATGGAAACTAAGTTCGTTGCTTTGCTCACGCTAGGTTTCAAGGATAAAATTTAGTTGGACCTAGTTAGACTTTGAATAAATGAAGACTTATTTACTTGTTTAGTTTATTTGTTACTACGATTAGATGTAACCAACTATTCAGTTTTAATAATTATTTTTCTTTAGTACTCTTTATCCTTATGTCATGATTCAATTTCATCATGCCTCGGTGTTTCCGCTTTAGCCGGAGTGTGATATATAGAAACCAGTAATAACCTTATTCAACATACTCAATGTGCAAACTACTTCCTAGGTTTTTACTAGGCCTTAAGGTTTCATGAGTTTAAGAATATATAAGCCTTCACTTTTGTGTTGTAGGTCTTATGGGCCTTAAGCTTTATAAGGTTTAGGCCTTTGGCATTTGGGTCTTAATAAACCTAAGGCATTGGGCTTATGGGTTTTATGATTTATAGGCATTAGAAATCATGAGTATGGGTCCTTGGGTTTAAGCTTTAGAGCAATTAGGTTTATGGGCCGTAGGGTCTTTGAATTTAGGCTTTATGAGTTGTCAACATGTAAGGCCCCGTTTCCGAAGACCTCACAGTTGATCAATCATAGCATAAAAAATTAAACATCACACATTTCATAAAATATTGCAGCGGAATTTAGTTAATAAAAACCATTCATTCTATTAATAATTAACGTTGTTAAGCAATACATCATTGTTTTCTTGAATTACAAAAGACCCTGTTTCGTTGCATTACAAAACAACAATATCATTAAAGATGAATGGATGCCAATCTTGCCCTGCCGAGTAGCTTCCCCAGCGTACCATCCTCAGCAACAATTACCTGCCGACTGAAAATGCATAAAAGTCAGCGTTGCTTAGTGATATCTAGTTTTAAAACGTTTAAAATACCTTGTAGGAGTTGTATATGAAAATACCCTTTAAAATACTGTACATTTCTTTCGTATTACCACACATCGTACATACACATTGATAACCCTTATTATTATCTTCGCCATCGTTCATTTCGTATTATCTTTTACTTTTATCCGGGTCCTGTCCCATGCAATACTCCCGACTCATGCCTGAAGACCGATACGGTACCGGGGTACGCGACAAGGACTCGGGTCAATCTCATGGATTGAATCCCTTACGAGTCTTTTGTGACAACACAGTCACTCACCTTAACTTTGGCATACAAGTCTTTTGTGACAACACAGTCACTCACCTCAACCTTGGCTTACGAGTCTTTTGTGACAACACAGTCACTCACCTCAACTTTGGCATACAAGTCTTTTGTGACAACACAGTCACTCACCTCAACCTTTGCTTGCAAGACTTTTCATACTTTTCTTATGTTCCACTTCTTTATTAACATTAATCTTTCACTTTCTTTACGATAATACTTTACGTATACGAATATAAACACACCACGTAAAGTCACATTATACATAGTATAAAGCATCAACAACAGCCCACAACATGCATCACCACAACAGACATGAACCAGCAAAACATTCCACAACTTACCCGCTACATTCTACTTCCCAAGCTTTGGAAAAATCCTAAGTTCTTAGACAAATGCGGATGAACAGTAACTAATGCGGATGAACAACTAATGAGGATGAACAATAGCTAATGTGGATGAACAACTAATGCGGATGAACAACTAATGCGGATGAACAACTAATGTGGATGAACAATAGCTAATGCGGATGAACCCCTTCAGATTATTCCAAGTGTCCAACTAAATGCGGGTAGAACAAATGCGAATGACTGAAACAAATGCGCATGAACACTGTAGCAAATGCGCTTGAATAAAGAAATGCGGAAGAACACTTGGGCGCATAAGCAACTACAAATGCGGATGAACAAACAAAAATGCGCGTGAACAAGTACTTAAATGCGGATGAACTAACCAACCTGCTAATGCACTTATGCAATTATTCAATCCCCAATCCTCGATCTAACACATCCTTATCATAGATCTAACATGCTAAATATCTACAGCATGCATACAACCACGAAAACACCAACAGTTCGTAACCAATCATGCTTATCCATTTGTTCGAAGCTTAAACTCAACATCACAAGCATCAACCGCACATAAACCACCATAAAGCACAAACACAAACACCCACGTACATACGGTAAAACATAAAACAGCTGTAAAACCTTTTAAACATGCATTTTCAGCCCCAAAGAAGTTTAAAACACATAAAACCGGGTCTAGAACTCACCTAGTGCAGCAAACAAGCAAAACTCCTCCAAACTCGTGTGCACAAGAGTTCAAACGCCTAAAACAAGCAGAAACAGACAACAAAACACATAAACATATAAATCGGTTTCATGGTCAAAACCCAACAAACCGAACCATAAAATACAAAGAACACTAACCACAAGCGAGAATCAGCCTCTTCTTCTCCTTGAAACCGAGAGAAATCGAATTCAGCTTCTTCTTCTGATTCGGTTGAACACGGTAGCAGCAGGAGTTATATGGGCAGCCATGCCCATATAAAGTAAGCTTTTGACTTTTGTGTATTTTTACAAAAAACACCCCTCATCTTTGGCTTCTTTTTGCTTTCTTCTTGATACTTTTATTTTCTTTTTATTTGACCGAAGTTTCGGGCGTTACACAACATCAAGCCTTATAATTCTTAAGCCTTAGGCCTTGGATTTTATAAGCCTTTCACATTATTGGTTTAGGCTTCATGGGCCTTTCGGACTTTAGTCTTCAATGACCTTATAGACATTAGGCTTCCTGAGCCTTATAAACGTTAGCATAGGTGTTTAGCGTTATGACATTGGGGCCTAGTTTACTATTGGCCTTAAGCTTTAGCATGTATGGGTCTTATAGAATTAGTGCTTTATACTTTATGCATAAACCATGGGTACTAGCTTTGGCTAAATGTGAATGAGCATTTGAGCCTTGGGGTTTGTAGGGGTTCAGGTTATTTGAACCTTAATCATGGGTTTATTGATCCTTGGTCCTTTTAGGCCTTATTCTTTAAGTTATATGGCCTTGTTTTTCGACTTTATAGATGTCACATTTCATGATTTAGGACATAGGCTTTACGTTGTTGCATGTATAGGCTTAAGGCTTTACAAGTCTTGTAGGCATTGTGGTTTGTTGGCTTTAGGTTTGTGGGCCTCAAGCTTTATAGGTTTAAGCTTACATCTTTAAGTTTTACAACTCTTGCATTATGGGCTCTTAATTCTATCATATTTGAGTTTGTCTTTCAACTTCAAGGTTTACAGGGTTTATAGGTATTAGGCTTTAGGTCTTATGAGCCTTGAGCCTTGTTTGTTAGTGGTGACAGGCTTTATGGGATAGGGCTGTTAGCCTTTAGGGTTTAGGCTTTCTGCTTTATGTGTTAGGGTTTCAACCATAGGCTTAATTAAGGCTTAGGCTTCATAGAACTTATGCATGCTAAAGTATTTGCAATGTAGAGATCCTTGGGGTTGTGTACCCTTAGGTGGAAATGACATGGAGGAAAGTCGATTAATTGTAGACGTGGAAAGGAAAGAGGGTTTGCCGAGTCGGTGAGATGGATAGTTCGTGAGAAGGGCAACCACTTATCTAAAAAAGAGGACTAAAAGTTAAACGGGGAGTCCGTAGTAGGGGAAATCATTGTGATTCGTGGTGTATCAACCGGGTAGCAATATGAATAAGAGACTAAACTTCATGAGTCCCCATTGTTGGTGCTCTTAGGCTTTAAACTCTAAGAAGAGAGGATGTGCCAAGTATGTCCGGACAAAATGGTACTTAAGAAGGGAGGATTCCATAAAAAGGGGAGGAAACCCCGACTATGGGCCCCATCAACGGATATCGTTGATGTGGTTATTTATGCTCTTAGATTTTTAGACTTTAAGCTTCACGCTTTAAGCCAAAGGTTTAAGGTTACGAGCTTAAGGCTTTATTATCCTTGAGCTTTATGAGCCTTAGGGTTTACGAACCTTAGGCTTCCCTATCTTTTATAGATAGGCTTTAGGCATTATGGGAATGAACATTATAGGACTTGTGATTTATGTGGCTTTGGGATGTTAATATGGCCTTTAAGCCTACGTATTTTAGCATTTTGGCACAAGGACTGGGACACTAGACAATAGATGTTTAGGTTTTAGCCTTAAGGCTTTAATGCAAGGCTTTATGGGCCTCACAAACTTTTGTGATTCTTGAATATAGGCTTTGGATCTTAAACGACTCGAGCTTTATTCAACTTGGGCTTTTTCACCCTTGCTAAGGCATTATGAGCCACACCAACCTAGGGCTTTAGGAGATAGCCACCAAGATCCTGACAAGAAAACCTTCGTCCCAATCCCAAACAAACAAAACCGCATAATGTCTCGTCTTTTTACACACACACACACACCGCTTCTCTCGATACCAAACCTGCCACCTTTGCCGTTGCAAACAAACATCCTCACCGGCATAAAGGCATGGTTGAAGATTATTCGACACTAATGAGAAATGGCACATAGTCCTTAGTCCTATGTGTGTCCGAGGACCAATGTTGTTGATCGCAAATGGGTGTACAAGATCAAACGGGATCAAACAGGGGCCGTCAACTGTTATAAAGCAAGCCTGGTCTCAAAGGGGTTAGACAACGAAGCATTGAAAAAAGCATTGATTTTCAAGAGACTTTTAGTCCCATTGTAAAGTCGACCATTATACGTGTTGTCCTCTCTTTAGTTGTTGCTCAAAAGTGGCCTTTAAGACAACTTGATGTACAAAATGCATTCCTCCATGGAGATTTAAAAGAGACAGTTAACTTAGCACAACCATCTGGTTTCGTCGATCCACCAAACCAGACCATGTTTGCCTTCTTCACAAATCCTTGTATGGCTTAAAATAGGCACCAAGGGCGTGGTTTTAGCGTTTCTCTATGGCATTTCATGATCTCGGTTCTATGGGATCCAAAACGATCCTCCTTATTTGTTTACTCCTCACAGGGTACACTTTTATACATGCTAGTCTATGTTGATGATAAATTTTGACAAGCAAAAATTCGGAGGCGATCAATTAGGTGGTAACAGCCTTAGTCAATCCTTTCCTGTAAAGGATATGGGTCCATTATCCTATATTCTGGGAATTGAAATTACAACTCAAGGTCTTGATATGATTCTTTCACAAAATAGGTACATACTTGATCCCGTGAAATATCACCAAGTCGTGGGAGCTCTTCAATATGTCACCTTATCTAGACCGGATATTACTTTTGCAGTTAACAAAGTTTGCCAATTTATGCATTCTCCCACTGAAAATCATTAGTAGGCGGTTAAAAGGATACTACGATAATTACAAGGTAAGGTTGCCTGTGGTTTATTGATTCAACATGATTCTGGAACGCTTCTTCATGCTTATACGGATTCAGCTTTTAACTCTTTCATAGCGTTCTCCGATGCTGACGGGCTGGTTGTCCTGATGATCGTCGATCCTCACGGGGGGATATGCCATCTATTTCGGGTCTAATCTCGTATCTTGGTCTGTCCGAAAACAAAAACTGTCTCTCGGTCATCAACAGAGTCCGAATATAAGGCATTAGCTAATACAGTTGCCGAATTGACTTGGCTGCAAACACTTTTGCATGAACTTCACGTTACGACTAAGTCAGTTCCTACATTATGGTGTGATAACCTAGGTGATACGTATTTATCAGCAAATACGGTCTTTCATGCACGAAACAAAACTTTTGAGGTCAACTTTCACTTTGTCGAGAGAAGGTCACTAAGGAAAACTCTAGGTTCAGTTCATATCTACACATGATCAAATTGCTGATGTGTTTACAAAGCCATTGCCTTCACAACGATTCTCTTCTTACGATCCAAGCTACAAGTAGCTCCCCGGCCTTGGCTTGCGGGGAATATTAGACAATATGTGTATTAGTTAATATTAGAGGGTTAGAATGTAATTATGTTCCTTATATATACATCCTGTAATCATAATATTCTACACACAATAATACAACTCTGATTACCAAGTTTATTTCCCCTCAAGATGATCTTTAACAACAATTCTAAGCTTAAAGCACAAAATAGTATTTATAGCATTAACAAATGAAAGCACACAAATGGACTTTGTACAAACCGAGTTGCTATGGATACTTTACCTACATATATGCCCATATAACTAGTGTACTTTAAACACAAAACCATCAAGTCATTTTATGAGAAGAATGAACTTTTGGGCAGGAAATACGACCAGACTCATTTGACCATTACATTTTTACCACAATCTGTCATGAAATCTTCAGGCCAAAAAGGAGAATAGTGGTGTCGAAAATGTTAAGTGTATATTTTACAGCATACTATCAAAAGTTTGGACAAAAATGAAGGTCAACACAACCGACCTATTTTGCATGGCATAAATATTACCCAATTAGGTAAAAAAAACCACAAAACTGCTAGAATATTTTCCTGGCTAAGCCTTTTACCAAAAAAACAAAAAAAAATGTTAGACCAAAGAGGAAAAAAAACAGTATAGAATTTGGTAAAAAAATGATTATGTCACTAGATATTATTAGACAAAGTAAAACTTTTTGATAGAAATTAACCTGTTTTGACCCAACCATGTCTTGACCAATTCCCCAATCCGCTCATTACATGCTCGCCTCACCAAATTTTAGTTCCATATGTGTAAAACTTCCAAAGTCAAATTAACAAAAAACAAATTAGACTGTCAAATGATAGGTATACTTAGAAGTTAAAACTTTTGAACAAAGAGTGCCGAGAATTTAAGGGCAATCTCAATTAGTGAATATTTAAAGAGCGATAAACAAGGTAGGGTGGGAACAGTTACCTGAATTAATGGGTAGCCCAATGATAGAAATTGTTACATTCATCGCTGAGTAGCCCACGAATGAAATTGTTTCGTTTAGTCACCAAAATCTATAATTAGAATTTCAGGGTTGACAAAAGCGAAATGAAAAGTTATACACAATGATAAACCAAAGGAGGGTTCAAATGCTTACCTTAATCACTGAGTAGCCGGCATATCGAAAGTGTTAGCTTTATCCTTTAGTCACCGAAATCAATCAGTATTTGCGTGCAATCTCAAATTTTAACAAATAAACAGCTATGCAATATGATAAACTAAGGGGGTCGGAATGGTACCTTAGTGATAAAACCAATGTAGCGTTGAATTCTTACCTCAATCGCTGAGTAGCCCGGGATCGAAATTGTTAACTTAATCCTTTAGTCACTAAATCAAAATCAAATTTAAGTGCAATCTCTAATTTTAACAAATAAACAACTATACGAACAATAAACTGGGGGTCAGATTGTTACGTTAATGTCCAAGGAGCCCACTGGTCAAACAAAAGCATAATTGCTGAAATGGATCAAAATAGTTACTGAAATGGATTAAAATAGTTACTGAAATGGATCAAAATAGTCCAATCAAATATAATATTTAACAAACAGTTATAAGCTTGAAGCACAAAAGAATAAATTGTAGAGTCCAAAAATAAGCACACAAATAAAACTTTGTGCAACTAGAGTTGCTATGAATACTTTAGCAAGGGCGGCAAAAGGAGGGGTGACCGAGGGGCCCTGTACTTTAGCTACAGATAATACACAAATAGCAAGTCGTTGTGATTACATAGGGAATTATAATTTTATCTATTGAGAAAAATCAAAATTACATCCAAAGTATATAGACAACTATTAGACATGTTATATATTAGAGGGTTTAATGTGTAATTATTTACTCTATTTATATTCTTGTAATCTTTGATCATAAACACAATACACAATACAATTACTCTGATTTACTTGGTATCAGAGCCTGGTTTATCTAACCCAAATTCAGCCGCCATCTTCCCTCTCTTTCTTTTTCGATCTGCAGCCTTCTGCAATCATCATCTTCTTCGAAATTCTGCAACAATTCAACCATGGCTCTTCTTGCCTTATTCTCCTCAACCGACAAACATAGTCACAATTATCACAAGTTTGGGTTACCCTTTCACCATCTAACTATGGTCATTGGAAAATTATGATACACCCATTCCTTGTCACAAACAAACTCTTTGATTACATTGATGGTACTATTTCATGTCCCGAACCCACCATCACTGTTCCAAACACAAATACGGAATTTCCCCCCACAACTCAACCAAATCCTAACTATGCGACGTGGGTTTCAAATGATGCCCACGTACGCATGCTACTCCTATCCAGATCTCTGAAGAAGCATTCCCACATGTTCAGGGCACAACTTCTCAGGAAATTAGGATAGCCCTGGAACGTGCCTTTGCCCCGCATACAATCTCTCGTGAATATACTCTGAAATCCCAACTACTCAGAATCCAGATGAAACCTTATGAGTCCTCCACTGATTATATTACCGGGCCAGATCGTATGCTGATGCCTTAGCCAACATAGGCAAACTTGTTAGAAAAGGATCTGGTTATGCTTGTTGTGACTGGACTTCGTGAGGAATATGATGGCTTCAAATCACACATTGTTGGTCCTTCCTCTCCACCCCCTTTTCTGATCTTTTGCTTTACTTGCTGATCATGATTACATGGTAAAGAAACCAGATCTGTCTACTACCCAGGCCTTCACAGTCACCGGAAACCGTCCCTCTCATCTCCTGCAGCCTCCTCATTGCCTGCTGATACTATTCAGGCCCTTCAACAGGTTATGTCTCAGCTGGGTTTACAAGTTCAACCACAAGCATCACAGCAGCAGCCACTGTCCCAGCCGCAAGCCTTCTATGGGGCACGGGGTCGTGGTCGAGAGGCCCTCAAATCGAGGCAGTGGAGGACGTAGCAACTCTCGTACAACACTCATAACACAATAACTCCTATAACAGCAACGGGAATAACAGAGGTCAATTTAATTGGGCATCTAATCAGAATACAGTTTTTGGCACTTGTAACAAGTGTGGAATCGGGCACATTCCGTCTCAATGTCCTAACAGAGATCCTCGTACTCTAAGGACATCATTACCAACAGCAAACTTTGCTGACTATCGCTCACAGGAATCAACATCATGGCTACCCGACACTGGATGCAATGGTCACGCTGTCATGGATCATACCAATCTTGATCACTCAGAACCATATTATGGTAAGGATTTCTTTATGTTGGCAATGGTAAAAGTTTACCCATTCTACACATTGGTTCAACCAAAATTCATTCTCCATACAAGTCCTTTACACTTTCTAACATTCTTCATGTTCCACAACTTAAAAGGAATCTTCTTTCTATTCAAAAATTTTGTCAAGATAATAACGTCTTCTTTGAATTTCACTCGAGTTTTTTTGCTGTGAAGGACACGTCTACACGGAAAACCCTCCTCGTGGGTCCAAGTAAAAACGGGCTCTACTCCATTTACGTACCATCCATTCGTCCTCTTCGCAAAGTAGCCTTCTCTGCTGTTTGTACCTCTACTGATACATGGCATCGAAGACTTGGACATCCTCATCCAGATCTATTGAAGTCTATGTTATCTATTTTTGCTCTTCAGATAGTAATAAAAGTTTGTCTTCGTCTTGTAATTCATATTACATGGGGAAATCCTCAAAACTTCATTTGTTTCCTTCAAATTTAAGAGTACTCAGGTTTTGGACTTATTTTTGTGATGTGTGGGGTCCTGCACCGGTAAGATCATTTAGTGGTGATTTTTATTTCTATTATGTGTTGATCATTTACCAGTTATTTTTGGATTTTCCCTTAAAACACAAATCTGATGTATGTGTTACCTTTAAAAATTTTCATGCTATAGTTGAACGACAATTTCAGACCAAACTCAAATCGGTTCAAATGATTGGGGGTGGGGAGTTTCGACCCTCACCCCATTCTTTACCTCTCACGGTATCATTCATCGTCTCTCTTGTCTCACACCAGTGAGCAAAACGGGTTTGTAGAGAGACGTCATCGTCATGTGGTTGAACGGGTCTTACCATTCTCGCTCATAAGGTGTACCTCAAAAATTTTGGCATTTTGCATTTGATACAATTGTTTATCTTATCAATCGGATACCATCTAGGGTTGCTTCAAAAGTTTCTCCTTTCAACCTGTTCAAAAAGGCCACCCAATTTCTCCTTCCTCCGTGTTTTTGGATGCCAATGCTACCCTCACTTACGTCCATGTAATCCTCACAAAATGGATTTCCGTTCCTTACCGTGTGTTTTTCTTGGTTATAGTCCATCTCATTATGGTTATCGTTGTCTTGACTTGACAACACATCGGCTTATGTTGCACGGCATGTTCGGTTTAACGAACACAATTT